>KE504950.1:366874-404167 GCA_000441515.1 Elaeis oleifera
ATTATAAAGAATGGATCTTCAGAACTTTCTCAATACGCCATATGTCAAGCTCTGGGCTCCCCATAGGATACATAATATATATTTTTTATATAACATAATACGCCGGTCTTTACCAACCCTCCTAGCGGCAACATGTGTTGGTTGTTGCCTCGTCGGAACGGGTCAAAAAGACTACAAAATGAGATATTTTTTTATGGGTACGTCTTAGAACGTTGGCCTTAAAAATTGATTAACGCTTATGCATTGTATACGATCGATTTGATTAGAGAGAGAAAAAAATCATTTTCTCGGTGCTCGTCCATACGAAATGAAAGCAAAAACAATGAACCGAATAAAAATGGGCCCATGGGCTGCTTGTTTTCTCATTCTTTTCTCACGTGAAACTAGCAAATGAAAAAGTTAATATTATTAAATAAAAATTTGGCTGTATCAAATGCGGGCAATGCTGATGAGTGATGAAAGATACACATACCCTATCGTAAACTAAATAATAACATCAAAAACATGCTCAAAATATTGACCAGCTTCACAAACTATGTTACAACTAATATATAATTTTATGTGATTGCATGAGATATAATTTTTTTTATTAATAATAAAATCGGAGATCTTGATTTTGAAATCCTGCATGTTCACTACATTTAGCATCTTGCTCCCTTGCTCTTCCAATTGACGATGGAAGCTTGCGTCGCCAACATGCATGGTCGTGATGTCATAATCGGTGAGCACCGCAAGCACGACGCCGGGGCTGTGACCGGTGGTGGTGAGGCTGAGGGGTTGACCTTTGCCTCTGCATCGAGAAGCCGGAAAATCTCGTCGCAAACCTCGTTGTGGAGTAAGCTGTGGGAGGTGAAGAGGCTCCAAAACCCATGCTCCTCAGTCCAAGAACATGTTGGCATTGATTTAGCTATGAGATACGTTCATTGGAAGTGTACCCTTCGAAAGAAGACCCGATGATGGCTGCGAAAAGCCTCAAACCGACCATCCTCGCAGGCCCCTTTATTACATTGTAAAAGCCAACAAAGGCTGGCTGCCCTCCCCTTTCAAATCCGTGAGCTGAGTTCCCCCGTGGAAGCCTCCGTTTTAATTGGATGTTCTAATTTCAAGAAACTGGTTTTGAGAGAACTTAGCAATAAAACTCCAGCCAAAATCAAATTTGGATCAATAATAAGGAAATCCTAACAATTTCACGTACGAACTTTAGATTCTTGATGCACAAATCAGTAAATGATCATCAAAACAGCAACGTGATGCAGTCAGTGATCTTAAAGTCTCACGTTCTTTTTACATTAAAAAAGACAGAATTTTGAGGAGTTTGTTTCAAGAGGCGCCTAACAATCACAGGACCGTCTAAAACTAAAGAGGTATTTAGTTCACAATTAGAATTGAAATAAGAATGAAAATCGGAATGGTTTGAAATCGAAATTAGAATGGCTAAATTTCTCGAAATGTTTGGTTCATAACCGAAGTCAGAATCGGAATCGAAATTGGAATAGAAATTTGAATCTATAGAGAAAATAAGAATTGAGTTCTATATAGATTGAGTCATTCTCGTTCCATCTCAGAATCTAAATCAAAATGAGACTCCTTCCAACCAAACGGTTGGAATAGGAGTTATCCATTCCGATTCTAATTCAGACCTCCACTTCTCCCAACCAAACACCTCCTAAGAGGCTTCGGACCTAGCAGTCAGGGTGACTGCCAACCAGCATGGCTCGAGCTCATTAGAGACTGAACAATACCTAGCCAACATCACCTTATTGTTGGAGCCCACAATCGATCTGAATTCGAACATAGTTACATCCAATGGCCGCTGCACTTCCACCGCCCCATTCACCTCGGACACCTCACCCGATTTCCCACTGCCAGAGACCCACACGTCGCTCTTTGCCTTCACTGACGGGGGCGTGCCTTTTCCCTTCCGCCGTGAGAGCAACCCCATGGCTCGTGCCAGCAGCGGTGGAGTCTGATATCAAATATTGAGAGGATAAAATAATAATTTACTAATAATTTTTTAAATAAAATATTTATAATAAATAATAAATAAAATATATATATCCAAAATATTATAAAATATCAATAAATATTAATTTATATATAATAAAGATAAGTAAAAAATATTATCTCATGCCATCTATAAAATGATTTTGATTGCGTAAAAATCTCAATAATCTCTTCCACATTAAAGATAAAAGAATAATAAAGTATTAAAGAATAAATAAATAATTATTTTTTTAAAAAAATTATTATTTTGAATAAAATTAATATATAAATTAATTATATAATTTTTTTTCAAATTGATGGATTCATAATATGGATAAGATTAAAATATTAAAAAATCATCGTAGATACATAGATAATAAATATTTTAAAATTTTTTTAGGAGGCAGTGCCCCTTCTCATCCCTCTTATGCTCTGCCACCGCATGCCAAGATAAGAGAGAGGCGGAGATGGCTCAGATTAGCGATTTGGAGGCCTACTGAACGATCGGTGGAAAATAAAATGGATTATATAAAAACATCAGCTCCAGTGCCATCGCTTCTCCAAGCCTCTCGAACACCCACGACAATGTGGCAAACGGAAGCATCCATGTTACTGCCACATGGCGGATGGATGCCTTACCAACGCAGAGGCTTCTGTTTATATATACACATACATACATACATACATATATATATATATATTTATATATTTATAGTTATATTACTAACTGTTAACATGAGTGTCCCATTATAGGGAAATTATTTTTTCTTGAATAATATATGAGTAAACTAGAAACATAAGTTTCCAAAAAAATTAATGTTATTATTTTTAGATTTTAAATATTATTTTATTATTTCTAAAAATAGAAGTAAAAAAAAATATCTTTACATACTATTTGGCATCATGTTCATTTTTTTTTCTTTTACTTTTAGAATAAAAAGTAAAACTTCTATTTCTATTTTTTTAAAAATATAGATATATTCAGTACAATCAATTGTTTTTTAAAAATAAATATAGAGATAATAATGGAGAGTAATCTAATATAGAGATAGTAGTGGAGAGTAATCTAATATATATAATGGAGAGTAATCTAATATAGAGATAGTAGTGGAGAGTAATCTAATATATATATATATATATTAAAATAAAATCTTTCTCGAGAGTAGTCTTTGTTTGACATGTAGGGTATTAGGAGAGGATAGAGAGCCATATGGCCAAAGGGAGAGAAGGGAAAAAGTGCTCCGCGAACAGCGCTCCCACTTGCGACAATGCCCTCACTCGTCGAGTAGCCCCCCTTGCTCGAACAGAAGAATAAAAATACTCGAAAAGTGAATGCAGCTGGCTCGAGTCGCATGCATACTAGAGCTTCATCTTCATGGGGGAGAGAAAGAAGACGAGACTAGCAACCTTCATCTCCTCCAACAATCTCATGGGGACGCCGTCGTTCACCTTTTGAAATGCACCCCACGCACGTGCGATGGAGCCACAGGAGGGGGGTCCACGGAGGGGTCAAGGTTGACAATGAGGACCCCATGGTCCGATGGGGGAGGATCTATGGATGAGAGAGGGATGGGCAATCAGAGGGATTTTGAGAACTCGCAATAGAGCTTCAAGGACTCCGACATTCATGATCTTGGATGCGACGAACATATATGCTAGCATCAGATTCTTCAAGATGATAGGCTATCTCACCAAGGAGGTCATCGGCATTGTTGAAGGTCCTCAGCCAGATTCGTACCTCCTTCGACGAATGCCACGGTAAAATTTTTCTTCCCTCTTTTCGACTCTGAACTACCTCAAGAGTCCCTCATCAGTCTTTGATACCTCTAGAAACATCAAAAAAAAATAAATATTGGATAAAGATATCACTTTTTAGGTTGATCGGTGTCGGGAACGGCTAGAGGTTGACGGCAGCGATGAGTTGGTGATTTCGACTCTGGGGAGGAGGAGGTTGGAGATGATGGCGCCATTATACATGGTTCCTTTGTTCTTCGCCACTCTTGAGTCTTCTCTGCTGCGATGGAGAAGCAACGGGAAGAACAATGGAGAAAGAAGTGGAGTCAACTTAGAGGGAAGGAATAGAATTGTCAGAGAGGGATAGAGATGGGGGAAGAAGGTAACAGAAATATGGCCACTCTCTGTCTCACTCTCTTTATCTCATTCTCTTTATCCTTTTGTTTATTTGCATGTGCAGAAAATAAATCTTTTTGGCTATTAATTTAAAAAAAAAAGAGAAAGGAGAAAAGAGAGGGGAGAAAAGAGGTAGGTGGTGGGGTCTTGACCCACAGAGGGCTTCTTGGGCTCCATCGTGGCAGCAAAAAGGAGAAAAAAAAAGAACAAGCTCCGGATATGAAGAGTAAAGTAGTGAAGAACGAATGCTAATATTGGAAGAGAACGGTGAATTTTGGAGAAGCTAAGCGGCAAAGGCCCATTAGGAACTTCAAATTTAGAAAAAAATAAATAACTTATAAATAACTTATAATCTATGTTATGAATAAATAATTTTTTTTATTATTTAATTATTTTAAATATATAGAATAATATTAATAAATTAATAAAAAATATTTTTTTAAGAAAAAATTATGTCTCGTGCATGGCACAGGGTTCTAATCTAGTAATTATTAATAGTGGTGGACATACCAATGATATGGTGGTGGTAGTGATGATGGCGACAATATTGACAAAAGCAATAATAATAATGACAACAATGGCAATATCATCCGTGGTGGTAGAAACAGCGATAGTTTTAGAGATAGTGTTAGCACTGATGGTAAAAAATTATGATTTTTTATTTCTAAAATTAAATTAAATATTTTTTTAATAAAATAAAGGAACATTCATCTAAATTTATTATAAAAAAGAGAATACAAAAGGTACAGAAGAGTAACAAAAGCTCCATCATCCCATCAATATTGAAATTCAAATTTCAAATTTTTCTTAGCAACCCATCAATATTTAAAATTCAAATTTCTTTGTATAAACAAAACATTCAAATTTTGAAATTTGAATTCCAAAAAAGAGAAACCTCCATCATGCCGTCACTGGGAATGTAGTATCGGTGGAGTATTGCTGACCGTTAGAGAAAATTGCCGATTCAAGTTATCCCAAAAAAAGGAGAGGAAGACCTAAATCAATCTAAATGGCTGATCAATGACCGAACAACCATAATAACTTGAGAAGAAAAGGTAGAGATAGAAAGAAATGATCGGGCATCTTCAAAGGGAGGAGTTAATTGCCAAATGGGTTGATCAAAGCACGAGAGAAGAGATAATAGGGAGAAATGAAAATATTTCTGCGACTGGTCCAACCACGGCATCAAGAAAGAGAAACAATCTGATGGTCGGAGGAGAGATAGTACCAACTACATCAGAAAGGAGAGAGACAGGCATTGGCGGATCCAAGTAGAAAAATATAAGGTCCATTGATCACACAAAAAAATTCACATACACACAAAATTGACACACACAAATACAAAAAATTGACCCCATACACAAAAAAATTGATCCTACAAAAAATTATCTACCTATATTGACTAGTAGGAAAAGCTAAAATTGACGCTGCAACATTAGCTATATATATACACTAGTAGGAAAAGCTAAAATTGATCTCACTAATTTTATGAATTGTAAAATTTTGAAAAAGTACATGATAAAAAAAAATCACATCAAAAAATAATTATGACCTACGTTTTTTTAATGACTCACATGTCATATCTTTTTTTTCTCTCTCTCACCACTTTGACCTCTATTTTTTTCTCTCTCCTTCTTTTTTTATTAATTACTTCTTTATTTATCTTTTAATATCTCACCCCAATTCATCCGTCTATCTCTTTTATTTAAACTCCACATTAATTTATTTTTTAATCCTAAAAAAATTGTATCAAAAATAAAAGAATAATTATGACCTATATTCTTTTTTATTTAATGATTCACATATTGTACCTCTCTTTTTCTCTCTCATACCACTTTGATCTTTCTCCTCCTCTCTCTCATTCTTTCTTTTTTATTTATTATTTTTTTATTTATCTTTTAATGCTCCATCCTAACCTCATGGTCTTCATCTGTCTATCTCTTATATTAAAACCCTACATTAATTATTTTTTATCTTAAAAAAATCGTATCAAAAAATAAAAAGAGTAATTATGATATATAATCTTTCTTTATTTAATGATCCACATATCTCACCTCTCTCTTCCTCTGTCATGCCATTTTGACCTTTCTCCTCTCCTCTTTTTTTTTTATTCATTATTTCTCTATTTATCTTTAAATGCCCCATCCCAATCCCATGATCCCCATTTGTCAATTTTTATATTTAAACCCTATATCAATTTATTTTTTATATCCTAATTAATCCAAATATAAAAAAAATCATATGTTTTTCTTGTCTCTCTCCTCAATCTGAATTACGTATGTCTCTTTTAGTCTTTTTTTTTTGTTAACATTCTTTTAATTTTTTTATCTCCTTCTTTTTTCATTCATATCAAATATATATGATTAAAATAATTTTTGATTAGTCATTATAATTTAATATTTAATAATATCTAAAATTTTACTATGGTGCTCTTTTATAATATTTTATTATAAAAATATTTAAAATATTACAAATTATCATTTATATATAATTTTTAAAATAATATATTATTATTATTCTTATTTTCTTCTTTATTATATTGGCCCATAAGGTAAAGTTTCTAAATCCGCCACTAGATATAGAGGAGTTATCCGACAGTTGGAAGAGGGAGAGGGAGAGGGAGAGGGAGGGGCAGAGGAAGAGGGGCTTCCTGTAGCTAGCCAACTATGGAGAAGGATTGGTGAGCACTCCGATCATAGCATCAGGAGAGGAGAAGTAGTTCAATGCCAAAGAGGACATTTGATCAGAGGAGAAAGGGGAGCATTAGAATAGGTCTACTCATTGGCCAAAAGTTAAGAAGGGCCAGTAAGGAGGCCAGCATGATGACGAACAGAGAGGGAGAGTGAGTGAGAGAGACGGGAAGGGAAGGTGCTGCCTGGCCAAATAGAGAGAGAGGGAAGGAAGGGAGTCAGGCATTGAGAAAAAGAGGAGAGAGAGAAAGGAGTATGGGGAAGGGAGAGAAGGGGGAGGGTCAAGGACAAAGAGCCAGGGAGCTCAGGCAAAGGTGGAAAACAAGGTCTGGCTATCAAGTTTTTTTATTTCATATTTTTCTATAAATAATAAATAATTTTAAAAATAAAAATAAAATAAATAGTACCACCACTATCAAGTATCAACATCATTGGTATCTTTGCCGTCACTACAATTATCACCTTCAATTCTGCCATCGTTGCCACGACTAGCACACTTACTATATTGCCACCGTCATCACATCACTACCATCATTATAATTATCATCTACATCGTTCTCATTGCCACGATACTATCATCACCTATGCCTCTACTATATAAATAGTATTTTTGTCACCACCATTACCACGACTATCTCCAACACACCATCATTACAATCATCATCACCTTCATTAGCCGATGTCCCTACCATTGTCATTGTTGCCACCATCCTATTATTTCCACTTTCTCCATATAACCAATGCTCCTATCATTAATACCATCAACTTTTCTTCCTTCACCAATCTTATTACCGTCTCCTTGTATCAATGTCATGCTCATTATTTTAAAATAAAAAGTCTATAAATATATTATATTTGAAATTTTAAAATAAATAAATGAAAATGATTGCGAATGACATGTAAGTTGTATACTTTACCAAGCCCAACTTATGCTTTGCTAGCGTTGACGAAACCATGAATAATCCAGAAGTTTTTAACATGGCAACGTGAAACGAGTAGTCTCCTACAACTGCAAGCTTCAGCCTCCATAACATCATGTTTCAATAACCTCTGCAAGACCAGATAAAATTCCAATTATAAACCCGTCGAATTAAAAATATCGCACAATTTTACCTCGAGTCGCAAATGATCCAATTCTAACCAGATGCGGCCGCGAGCCCAGCGCGGCAATCTGGGCCAGTCCTAACGTGAGAAATGCCTTCTCACCAGCCCACAAGAACCTTGCCCCAATCCCACGCCATTCCTAACCACAAAACCCTAGCCTCGCCCACCCTTCCCCTATATGAGCCGTCCTCATCCACGTCCCATCATTTCTCCGAAACCCTCGCAGCCGGAGAGTCGCCGCGGCGCGCGAACCGCTACCACCACCACCTCCTCCTCCCCCGGCGGCGATGGCGGACACTCTGGTCCTCCGCGGTACGTTGCGCGGCCACTCCGACATGGTGACGGCGATCGCCACCCGATCGACAACTCCGACATGATCGTCTCCTCGTCCCGGGACAAGTCCATCCTCGTGTGGCACCTCACCAAGGACGCCCCCTCTCCGCCGAGGGCGCCGCCGCCTCCTCCTACGGCGTCCCCGCCGTCGCCTCACCGGCCACTCCACTTCATCGAGGACGTGGTCCTCTCCTCCGACGGCCAGTTCGCCTCTCCGGCTCCTGGGATGGCGAGCTCCGCCTCTGGGACCTCAACACCGGCACCACGACCGCCGCTTCGTCGGCCACACGAAGGACGTCCTCTCCGTCGCCTTCTCCATTGACAACCGCCAGATCGTCTCCGCCTCCCGCGATCGCACCATCAAACTCTGGAACACTCTCGGCGAGTGCAAGTACACCATCCAGGATGCGGACGCCCACACCAATTGGGTCAGCTGCGTTCGCTTCAGCCCAACGCCTTCCAGCCCACCATCGTCTCTGCCTCCTGGGACCGCACAGTCAAGGTTTGGAACCTCACCAACTGCAAGCTCCGCAGCACCCTCACCGGCCACGGCGGCTACGTCAACGCCGTCGCCGTCAGCCCCGATGGTTCCCTCTGCGCCAGCGGCGGGAAGGACGGGGTCACCCTGCTCTGGGATCTCGCCGAGGGAAAGCGGCTCTACTCGCTGGATGCCGGTGCCATCATCCATTCTCTGTGCTTCAGCCCCAACAGGTACTGGCTCTGCGCCGCCACACAGGAAAGCGTCAAGATCTGGGATCTCGAGAGCAAGTCCATCGTGCAGGATCTCAAGCCCGAGATGCCCACCAGCAAGAACCAGGTATATAGATTGATGAACGTGTGCTCTTTTGTCTTTTTGCCCCTCATTTTAGATCTGTGCTTCTTTCTAAGGGAATGGTATTTTTGGGTCTTCTCTTCACAAATTTTCGGATTCATAGGTGAAAGAAAGATTAGATCCCCCTTCTGCATTTTTGATTAGCATGTTATGACATTACCTGGGAATTTTGGTTGTGTTGGATCTACCGATGTAATTATTTGTGTCTGTTTTGTGGGTATGGTATTGCTCGATCATCTTTTGATTAGGATTTTAGATTCTAAGGAACGATAAGATTCCCCCTCTTCCGTTTCTACGAGTAGTAGATTGTTTGTTAGATGTGGGTGCAATGGCTTTGTCTGGATCTGGTGCTAGGGTTGTATGGTTGATGTATTAATGTTGGGCGCAGACATGTGCACAAATAATGCATCTAGGGTCAGTAGGGATGAGTAGTCTATGATCGATCACTCATAAGCCCGGAGTATTGGGTTGAACCAAGCACTTTGGAGAGGTGGATGGTTCCCTCTTTTAATCTTCTCTCTTTTGTTTCACATATTTGTCAATGTGCAACTGATATTACTTTGATTGAAGCTACCATTCAACACGAAAATACCCTTTGTGTGGTGGTAAGCTTGCTCTGTTGTGACCTGAGTGTTATGGGCTCGAAACCAGGAAATAGCCTCTCTGCATGCAGGGGTAAGACTGCATATATTTGACCTTTCTGGGATGCCTTTTTATGGTCGAAGTTACTATTAGTTTAAGGCGGTGGGTATTATTGCATTATCTTTTTCAATGACCTGTAGAATACTATTAGTAGCTGTGATATCATGTGCATTGAAGTCCATTTTGGCTCATGAAATGATCGGTGAATCATCGAGGATTAAAGACAGGCTGAATGGACCTTTAGGAAGATACTTGCATTGTGAGGACGAGGTCAACGTCAAATAAGTATGATATTGATTGGAGGTCGGGACTTTTATTAATATACTACAAACTACAATGATAGCACTGGTGGTGGTGATTTTCGGAGATTGTTCCGGAAAAAATAAGAAAGAAAGTTATAGCTACCTCCATCTGTCAAGTGTTGCTGTTGTGTTTAGGCTAGCATAAAAACTGAAGATTGGGACTTGAGTTCTTTCTGTTATTTTTCTGAATTGTAGTATAATTACCTGGAAATCTGTTTCACGCTTTTTATCCCTGTCAACAATTTTTGGGACTTGGGAGTAAAGTACGAATTTGGTGCATTGATCATTTAATATAGTTGTCTCTATACTTGAATTGTTTCATATTCTTTCAGAAGCAACCATGTTTAAGGTTTCAATGGGTTTTAACTGCATTATGCTTGACTCTTCAAATAATACTAGAAGTCTAGAACTGGCCACATGCTATGAACCTGATTAAAGAAGAAAGGGAGATGTGGCACGAAAGGTTTTTTTTTTTTTCCTTTCTTTTTAAATTTACCAGAAAATATAAGTTGTGACATCTGTGGAGTCTAGAGATGGCAGCCCCTTTCTGTTCTTTTCTTTCCCGTGTTGGTGCAGGGCATGCGTGGGGGGAGATGCATGGATGCTACAGTCCAGACTCCAAAAGAGACTAAAAGCCTGGTAGGAGGGCAATCTATTTAGAAATAGAAATCCAGTGACAAGAGCCTTTCTCATTGAACAAAGATGCAACCATAACTTAATTGTCTAAAAGCTTTTCATTAATTTACATGTCTATGATCTTTGAAGTTTCTTATCGGTTAATAAAATGTAAATTCTTAGCTCTATAGGATTATAAATCTGCTTGCCATGATCATGAATTCTTGCGGCTTTTCTCGGAAACAAGCTAGTGCAATGCTAGTATTTGTCTAAGCGTCTTTTGAGTCTGAGTAATCTGCAAAGAGCCTAAGTTTTTAAGAAAGTGAGAAGACCAGAACATTTAAAACTTGTGTTTGCATTCATGTTTTTGCACTTCTTTTGAGTATTTTCGTTAGATATCTGGGCACGTTGGTGATTGAGAGCCTCCTGGCACTATCTACAGTAAATAGAAATTAATGCAGTGCATGTTTATGCTTGTTGAACAAAATGCATGTCCCACTATATAGTTTTGTAAGTTGTTGTTGCTAAGAATTTGAGGCGTGTGAGATCCAAATCATGTCTATTGTATAAACCTTTTGCTAAGACAATTGTTGTTTTGCAGGTGCTCTCTTTCAATGTATATTTGGTCTCTCTGTAGGTATTCCTGCCTATAGTAGTAGTGCTAGATTCTTCTGATCTAAAATCATACTGTACCATGTGTTTACATTCCTGATGATGCTTTTTGCATTATTTTGCAATTTGTCTATAACTGAAGTTGTTCTCGTGTTTAGGCATTGTGACTGGGTCTGAGACGTTCTGCATGATTTTGATTTTTTTTCTTTTATGGCAGGGATTGGGAACCATTTACCTCTGAAATAGTAAAAAGTTAGATATTCTTTTAATTCTCCACTCAGGCATCCTGTTAATTTTTGTAGTTCAGCGCAATTATCTTGGTTTGCTCTAGTTCAATATCCCGTTCGGTGCTTGTAGTGCAAAAGAAGACTCATTAATTAGTGTGCTTGTTTAGGTACATATTGGTGTTGGGACATCCATTACCTCTGTCTAACAATGATGCCTAACTTTTTTCTCCTCACTGACTACAATCGCAGATGTTGTACTGTACAAGCTTGAGTTGGAGCGCTGATGGAAGCACCTTGTTTACTGGTTACACTGATGGTACCATCAGAGTCTGGGAAATCAGTCGTTATTAGAGATAGAGATTTAGGTGGAAGTCTCTTTTTTGCAACGGTCTTTAATTTTCCGGATGAACATGTGGTATCAATTTCATATTTATTGTTGCATTTTGCCTACATGTTTGGAGATTAAATATTTTCCTATTGGATCTAAAGGTTATTCCATAGCTTTTCTCAAGTAACCTCTGAATGGAAGGGTATTCTCTTCTCTGTTGTTGTATGAGTGCTGTTTTGATCCTTTTTAAATCTTCGGAATTTTTGATAATGAATGCTTTCTACATGGGAAAATCAAAATAGTTCCTTCACTTGTTGTAGATCATGTGCTTAATATTGAACTTGCTCTCCTCTGGGTTGTTCGAATAGTTTTTTTCTCTCTTTTATAAAACAAATGTCAGGTACAGCTGTGCACAAATTCTGTATCGTATGAATCTTTTATGACTTTTGAGAGCACCATCAGGCCTGTCATCTAAGTCGGACGCTCTCGTTCTCCCTGCCACACTCGAGCGACGCGTGGCTGGGCCCACGGTAGCTGCTCACCATTTCGGGTGAGCTGCCATTTCCATGCTGGTATCTAGGGCGCAGGCTAATTCTAGTGACACGGATCCGGCGGCCTCGAAGAATTCGTCCACGGTTATTCACCCGATCCACGTATCATTTTTGTTTGTTAGATATTTTGTTTACGTCACAAGTTTTATCCTCTTTTCTGTGATACATTACATGGAGTTTGTTAGATATTTGGTTTATGTTACAAAGTTTTATACTCTTTTCTGTTAGGTAGTTCTATAAAAGTCTTCCTTCTACCATCCCACCCACTCTAAAAAAAAAACTTATCTTCTTACCCAAAAAAAAAAAATTCTTATCTCCCGTGGATCGTAGAAATCAACGGTACTCCAATTGCGAGCAATGCTCTGTGTTTTATGTTATATTTTCTTTAATAATCTTCAGTTGCGGGATAAATAAGTTTAGAGATACGGATTTTGATACGTGGCATTAGAATTTTGGTAAACCAAATGGGTGAAAGTACAACTTTAATATATATATATAAACGGAGGCTTTGCCTTGGCTCAGTTCAACAACATGGTTTCAGTTCTCTCCACTTTTTACACGCAGTACCAAAGGCGAATAAGGTGTTCGGTTATAACTTATACGAGACTACCCACTTAGCTCATCTCTGCCCTCCATAATGGGAATGAATAGTATTAGTAAATCAGATTCAGAAACAAGATTATGGCATCTCGTCTTTCAAGTCATCCTTTTCTTCTCCGTTGGATCAAGACTATTTAGCCAACATTGCAATCGTGGCCCCGCTCTTGGTGCTCCATGGGTAAATACAATTAAGAGGTGTACAGGAACAGTCTTCTATAGATTTTAGAGGCAAATTTATGTGCAATCCTGCCATGTACCGCAATTTGAACCACTGATAAAAATCATTTGATCAAGCACCACCTTCCTATAACAAAATAAACAACCATGTAGTAATTGTACTTGTGAGACTTGATCCCTTCTAATAAATCAAACTCTACTGCTTTAATAATCTTCAATTAAAAACCATTTGTCACCTAAAAGACCATAAGTTGGACCCATAAACTTGGATGTATCTGTTACTAAAATAATGCCAATAACAATCAAACATAGCCCCAAACCTCATTGTTGCTGTTGATCTCCGAGCATGAATTGAGGTCGGCCCGGTTGTTGTGAGCTGAGGTGGATGATGCCTCACATGAATGAAGATGGCTCTACAAACAAATCCCCAACAGAAGGTATTTCTATTGGGGACCCTTCAATACTCAAGTCAATAGGTGATCAGAGAACGGTGGGAGAGAGAGGGGGGTTTGGTATGGACTCAAGAGAACAGTGGGAGAGGAGGGGGGGGGGGGGTTTGGTGTGGACTCAAGACTTATCTGGAGCTCCTCACTCCCTCTTATTTATAGAGAGAGAGTAGTGACATTTTTCATGGAGAACGGTAGCTGTTATTGGAAGGTGCGCGTGAATCGCATCGATGGAGATTATGCTCCATGTTTTGGACACGCGAATCGCATCGATGGAGATTATGCTCCATGTTTTGGACACGAGATGGGCAAGCCATTACCGGCTATTGCACCGATCTTTTTCCATGCGGTTGTGGATATTTTATCTAGCTCATCGCGATCGAGAGGTACGATTGCCTTACAAAATTAGTGGCTAACCATTTTATGTCGGACTCCTCTTCGACTTTGGTCGAGGAAGTTAGGTCAGTCGAGGAGACCAAGTCGGTTGACTACAAAAGTTCTCCAATTGAGATCAAGGTAATATAGTCATATCACATGCCCCCCACTTTTGAGTTTGAGCTCAAATGGAGGTCGAGTAAAGGGAGTAAGTACTGATGATTGAGGTCGACTAGTGGTCAGAGTCAGGCTGTCCATAATAAATGCACCTCGATGGGTGAACCAGCAGAGCACTGAGGTCACCATGCAACCCGATCTTGTTCACTCAAGCAACCAGCCTGCCAATTTGAGTCACTGGTGCTGGTGATCCGTGGGAGGTTCGCTTCCTCCAATCTCAAGCTGCCACTTAGCGAGCATCCCTAGCGACTAAGCAAATCGTCATTTGATCGGAGCCATCTGAGTTCCTATAAATAGATGTCGTCCACCCCTTTATCTTTTTTACTTTCACTTTTTACTGTGGGAGGTCTTGTTCTCGCGATTTCCAGCATCCTCTCGGTGATCATCGTTGGTCGCTTTGGAAAAGCCTCTGACAACACTAACATCAGCGAGCGTGGAACTCAGAGGTCAGTCACTCCGAGTTGTTTGGTCAGTCTTTCTTCAGCCTTGCAGATTGTAGGTTAGCTTTGACTTTCGATTTTTATTCTTTTATTTTCTTCTTCCCTTCTCTTGGTGTCCATTGTGGGGCATATTAGTTTAGGATGAACCAACCTAGTGCCTCAGTAAAGAGTTGGTCCATAGATCATGACTCATCGAGTGACCCGAGGTCTTCACCTCAGGATCAAGATCCCACCTTGGATTTTCTGAGGTGGGTGTGGCTCTTTTCGAGTAGCGTCTATCCTCACTTGTGAGAATCTAGGGGGGTCATATGCCTTTAGTTTAAATTCCTCCGAAGTTCCTATTAGAGCTCGTTAGTCTGGATGATCGGATATCCAAGCCTCCCTTAGGTTGGATAGGGCTTTATGAAGAGTCCCTTAGGGCTGACTTGAGGTTGTCCTTCCACTGTTTCATTATAGATATTTTTAGGCTCTTTCAAATCATCTCATGCTTGGTAGCGCCGAACTTATGGTGGCTGATTGTAACTTTTCTTTTCCATTGCCTTCTTCTCGGCATCGAGCCCACCATCCACCTTCGCGGATGTGTTTTACATTTAAGGAGCACTCCAGAGAGATCGAGTGGTGGTATATTTTATCTCGGATGAAACATCATCTCATCTAAGGTACTCCTTCCTCTATTCAAGGGTGGAAGGAGCATATCTTCTTCGCATCAACCGAACAGCCGTTGGGGTTCGACACCTCATGGGGTCAGCATTGGAGATCATTGAACCGAGCTTTGGGGTTGTTCGATGCCGACGAGAAGGTCTTGGAGCTCGCACTTAGGCATGCTGCTCTAAATATTCGAGAGCTCCTTTTGCAGACACTCTTCAACATCGGCTTAAACCCTATCGATCCTCATGGTAAGCTTAGATTATAGCTTGTTGTAGCTTCACCCCATCCACGAAGTCCTTACTTTCTTCTATCTTGATTTTTGTTTCATAGATAAAGCCTGAGGAGATTGAATTAGTTTGGTGCATGGCCCAAAAGAGGAAAAAGGCTGCAGTCGTACTTCTAATGCCCAAGTGGGTCGATCTAAGGTGATTCTGGCATAGCTAGCTGCAAACTCTTCTCGTACCTTGGGCCGGAGTGTGGTGCTGAGGAAGGGAACCTCTTCATCCAAGGTCTAGATCGTAATCCTCTTCAGACGATCATGTTGGGGATGTGTTCTCAGGCACAGGTGACTTCTTCTTCTACTCCCCAAGGTGAGGTGGAATCTCAGGGTTTATTGCATCACTCACTTCATCAGACCAGTTCGTCAGCATTGGTCTCTCAAGCGACCCCTATCGAGGCAAGACAGGGATTCCAAGGCCTAAGATCGGGCCTTAAGGATTACAAGGTCACATGAAAGTTGCTTCGAGTGGCAATTCTTCGACTGATGTAGAGCTCATGAAGTTCGAATGCCTGAGTTCCACAACAGGGATTCCAACAACTCGGTTCTCCGGATAAGTCGATCTTGACCTTCCTCATTTGGACTTATTGTTTTGTATACTAATGTCTCTCCTTTAACAAATTTGCCATCTCAAATACTTCATCGAGGCACTAAAGGTGTACAAATTGACTATGGATGAGGCCGAGGCAAGAGCTCAAGCCATCGAGGAGAAGGTGATTGAGGTGTTGGAGGTCGAGGGGAAAGCTTGAAATGCCTTACTCAAGGCCAATCGAGGGATGAACACCTTGAAGTCCAAGGTGAAGGCAGCCGAGGAGATAGTAGCCTGAGCTGAGACCAGAATGATGAAGGCCCTTCGCATCATCGAGGCCTCGTGGAAGATGGAGATGGAGTAGCAAAAAATAAGGTGGTTGAGGAGTATCGCACCTTGATCGAACATCAGAAGACTGGTTGAATTCATCGTTGACTTTTATCTAGAAAGGATGGCGGATTATCGAATCAAGATTCAGGGCTTGTTCTCTGAGCTCAACCTCAATCATCGAGATGTCGACGATCGAGGAGGAGGAATGCATGGAGGGGTTGAGGATACAAAAATTGCTAAGGATACTACTTTGATTTTAGTTGCTGCAACCACCAACAAGGAGGTTGCTTGAGTTTCGACCTCTGCCACCTCTCATTAGGAGCCTGCCTTAGCCATCGATGCCTAAGCCTCCAGGGTCCTGTTTTAGTCTCTTTTTGTAATTCTTACTCATCATTTGTCCGAGCATATTTTGGGGTGAGCTGACCTAGCTTTTGTGATTAAGTAACAAAAATGAAAGACTATTTGTTCATTCATTTTCCAATTTATGCTTCTCATGGTTGTCTTCCTTGCTCATATCCGACCCATTGTCCTAGTCGACTGGTGCTCTCCACATACGCAGATAAGGAGAGCTTCATCTTTGGCTCAACTCACATCTTGTGCAAAGACCTTGGGGGTCCCTATTTGAAAAATCCCCTCCAATAGGCATGGTTCGTCTGCGCTCTTCTTGTATTCGATCGAGGGGAGATTCATCATGCTCTCCCCATACTCGAATGAGGAGAGGTTCATCATGCTCTTCTCATGCTCAGATGAGGAAAGGTTCGACTTCGACATGACTCACATCTCGTGTGAGGAGCTTTGGGGTCCATATTTGGGTCATCCCCTCAAATGGGCCAAGATCTGCTTGTGCTCTCCTCATACTTGGACGAAGAGAGGTTTGTCATGCTTTCCCTATGCTCGGATAAGGAAGGTTTATCGTGCTCTCCTCATGCTTGGAAGAGGAGAGGTTCGACTTCGGTTCGATTGACATCTCATGCAATGAGCTTGGAGGTCCCTCTTTGGGTCATCCCCTCCAATAAGCCAAGGTCAGCTTGCACTCTCCTTGAATGAGAAGAGGTTCATCATGCTCTCTCTATACTCGGACAAGAAGAGGTTCATCATGCTCTTCTCGTGCTCGGACGAAGAGAGGTTCGACTTCAGCTCGACTCACGTCTCGCGTGAGGAGCTTGGGGGTTCTTCCTCGAGTCATCCCCCCAACGGGCCAAGGTCGGCCTACATTCTCCTTGTACTCAGACAAGAAGAGATTCATCGTGCTCTTCCCATACTCAGATGAGGAGAGATTCATCATGCTTTACTCGTGCTCGAATGAAGAAAGATTTAACTTCAGCTTGACTCACATGTCATGCGAGGAGCTTGGGGTTCCTCTTTGGTTGTCTTCTCCAATGGGTTAAGGTCGGCCTATACTCTCCTCATACTCGGATGAGAAAATATAAATACATAAATGTAAGGATCCAATCCTTTTTTTCTTTTACATGAAGTTTAAACCAGACAAAAAGAACAAAATTTTTTTCAAAACCTCATGTGTTGGGCACGTGAGGTGAAAGAGGACTTTTGATGGGGTTCATCTCTACTCTTCAAGTCCTATCGGGATCAAGAGTCTAGAGCTTATCGGAGCTCTAAATCTCAGCTATAAATCTCCTTCCCCTCCCTTTAAGCAACTCATCTCTCATCCCCAATTCGTCACTGATAGAATCCATGGGATTCTTTGATTTTTGATTGGGTGTTTTTGATGAGCCACCATCTATTTTCATCGGAAAAGAGATCCAAACACTTCATCAGACACAAATATGGCCTCTAAACTTCTTTCCCTTCCTTTTCCTGGCTCCATGGATATCATCGTCAGTCGGATAGCAACCGGACTATCCAACCAGATTTTAAGAAACATGGCCTCCTCTGTTTTTGTTTCTTCCTTTCTTCTATTGGAATGGCCACTGTTGTTGATCGTGCTCGGACTACTAGGGGCCTGAGCCACCGCCACCAAGTGGGGTCGCCACTTACCGAGGGTCGCTACTATGGAGTGGTTGGCCTAGAACTTTTCCTTTCCCTTGTTTTTCTCATGAAGAAGATGAAAATGAGAAAAGAGAGAAAAAATAAAAAAAATAAAAAAAAATCCTTGACTCTCTTCTCTATCCTCTCTCTTCCTTTTCACTCTTATCTACACTCTTTTTCTCTCTCTACATGTTTAGTGAACTAGTGGTGGGTCTAGAGGTATTTTGTGGATTCAGGTCGATGCCAGGAGGCATCCTAGACCGACATTGTGAGATTAAAGATCCCTGATTGGTATCGTGCGACCATCTATCATAGTCTTTAAAATTTTTCATCATAAATTTTGAATGTAAATAATTAATTTGATGGGCCTAGCTTGTACATAAGCTATTGTTGGGGCAAGATGTTGTTGAATCGAATACTTTGGCCCTAAGTTTGTAAATCGAGGAGTGGATCGATGTTTGTAATATTTGAGTCAATCATCAATAGAGATAAGGATTCTTCAATACAATTATCTATATGATTATGAAAATTATATGCATAGATATATCTACATGAGCGTTGTATATTTTATATATACTGGAATGTGCATTATGCTTTGATGAGTTGATGTTGTATAGTTTGTGATTAATTGATGTTTATAAATATCACGTTGAGTAAAAAAAATCATGATTTAACATAATTAACGAGGTGGGTAGTATCTAAATTAGTCAGTAATGCAAGAAATATGGTGTGTATACTGGGTCAGTCTTAGATTGGAATGTGGTATTATATTTGGCTTACCACAAATTGAAGCATGACAATTAACAATGACTATTATGATGCCAAAAATTACATCACAATTTTAATAATATGGATCGAGCATGGTTATAATTAGTTCAATGCCGGAAAAACAAACATAATTTTGCATAATTGAAGCATGGGATATAAGGGAGCATATAGATTAGTCGATCATATGTGAAATGTGGCATATCAGGTGTGGACTAAGATATGATTTATAGTTGCTGGCCATAGACGAAAGCATGGTGTGTGTTTGATCTGCCACCGGCTAGAGCATGGTTGTCACTAATCAAATGCTAAAATCAAAATTAATTATTTTTAATCGAAAGGTATTTGGACTATCCGGCACATGTAAAATATGATATTTGTGATATTAATTGTGGGTTGAAATGTGGTTGCCTACCATAGGTTGAGACGTGGTGTATGTTTGAGTTGCCACGGACTGGAGTATTGATATATCTAGTCTAGTACCGGAGTAATAATATGATCACGATCTAATTATGTAACCGATTGATGACACGTAATTATACTAAATTACTATTGAATAGAATTGCTGATTTGTGACATTTGACATATTTAAAAGAACTACGGTGATATTATTCAATTGCTAGATTATTGATATATGAATGCTATTACTTTTCTATCAGCTATATACATATATTTACTAAAAATATTTTTATATTTATGCTACTATGAATGTGGGAGATTCTTATTGATTTGTAAAACTCACAATCTTTTTTTCTTTCTTTTACAAAATTTCAAGAGATAATTTTGAATGCATTTGATTTGGAGTTTGAACAATAAAATTATTTTATAAACCTTGTATGATGTCTACAGCTTCATTTTAGGATTTATAGGGCCACACTATGTGATCGACCCAGATATTAGATCCGGACGTGATGCAAACAATGATAATGTCTCTGTGTCTTTTTTTTTTGGCCTTCTTCCTATTACTTGTTTCATACTACTTGCTTTCCTATTATTTGCTCTCCTCCCACTCGCATCAAAAAAATAAACTGGTGAAAAAGAAAATCAAGAAATAATCTAATTTAGAGCCACATAAAATCTTTATCCATCTAAAAATGAGGAGATGAGAAAAGAAAAAAAAAGAGGAAAGAAGGAACTTAACGGGAACCAAGAGTCATAACCGAAATGGGCAATGTGGAAGCATCGGACAACGGTGATGGCAGTGGCATCTTGGCTGCAGGCTGCCTGCGGCCTGGCCACCGGTAGAACGAAGAGCTGCACGGGCCTATTTGCCAGCGAGTCTTGAGCCACGCCAGAGCAACCGACGCGTAAGAGGGGGGTGTGGGCCGCCCCTTTCAAGAGGAGCTTCAGCCCCATATCGTTCTTAGGCTTGCAAATAGGTTGGATCGGATCGGATCCTGAGTGATCCCGACTTGATCCGATTTCTTGATCGGATCTTGATATTGGACCCATACTCATCTCGATAAAAAATCGGATCGGATCGGATCCATGGTCGAATTTATTAACCTATTGGATCATTCGGATCGGGTCGGATTCATATATAACCCGACCCCAATTCATGAAATGCGGATTCGATTTGAATCCGGTTTGGATCGGGTCGGGTCATGGATTTAATTTATTTAAAATCTGCCATCAGTGAATACTAATGCTAGATGACAACTAAGAAAGGCGTCTTTTCTTTTTTTTCCTCCAATCTTTCAACTGTAATTTTTAATAATTAATTGTATTGGATGGTAGAGGAAAACAAGTGATTTTTGAGAAGAGTCAAGATTCCAGAAGTCCACACAAAAGAAGGAAAATAAAAAAAATATAAATGTTATATAGTGATATAATTGTTTCAATTTAAAACATCGTACAAGAGGAATACTTGTACATGATTAAAAATGAGATTGCATATACTGTGGATGACACAATATCTGTGCACATTATAGCATGCTCTGAAATTTTTTAAAGTCAACAAAACGAATTAGAATTTAAGAAGCCCTCTTACTTTTGTACCTCATGGTATATTAAATATAAACAAGAAGGTTTAAAAAATTGAGCCCAGCAAGGAGCCAGAAAAGTAATCGAGATATCCGTCATTTAAATTATCAGGAATGCATCCAATCTTTCCTTCTCAGATTGTTATAGATGTTACAACAGTTAGAATAAAAAACCAAGGATTTGAAAACTTTTAGTTTTGAAGATTTTTAATTTGAAAATCGGATGGGAAGACCGAAGGGTTTGAAAAATTTTGGTTCAAACCTAAACTCCTATTTGGATGAGTCACTCTAACTATGTTCGGATCCTATGTTTGGGTCCGGATCGGATCGGGTTATATATTTTAAGATCCTAATTAAATCAAAAATCTCTACTGATCGGGTCGGGTTCAAATTCAAAAAATTCAGATCCGATCCGAAAAGGAAACGGGTTCAATTTTTGAATCCTATCCGACTCTATGGGTCTTTTAAATAGATTCGGGTCGGGTCGGGGTAGATCATGGATCAATTCAATCCATTTGCAGTCTTAATCGCTCTTGGTCGGAGAATGAGCGGAGAAATATGAAAATATAAATTGATTAAAAAAAATCCTCAGTTAGGATTGATTTTACTGGAAAAAAAAAACATTCTAAAGGGACACTCAAACATATGAGATGCTTTTATTTTTGGGCAGAAGAAGGCCAAAAACTCAGTACCCAGTGCCGCTGGCCAACATGCTGAGCAGCAGCAATATTCCAAAAAATTAAGCCAAAAAGAAGTATATGGTAACGGGAAAGAAACCCTGTTGGAGGCAAGTTCAAAAAAAGAGGCAGTATAGAATGCATGGCATATGAGATGCGTTCCTGATGGTAAGCTGCTCCATAGCTTGCTAAGGTTGAGACTTAATATAAATATTTTATTATTAATTTGTTTCAGGGTGAGAAATATCAAACATGGATTAATCGAACGAGGAATCTACTTCTATATAGATAACAAAAATCGCTCATCGAGTCATTGGCATCTCCATTTCGCAGCAACTCGAACTGCCGGTTAAAAGTGACGAAACGCAAATTAGCGGCTGAGATATTTTCTAGGCACGATGAACGGCAGATCTAGGAGATCGCATGTATCTATTTGCGCGTAAGCTCGGATAGGAACTTGACCGGATGTGAGTGCCCTCACGCGAATTCTATACGGACTCTCGCGTAGGAGTTCGCTCCGTTCTTCCGCCTCCCAGTCTCTGGTGGTCGGAACCTGCCCAAACGTAGCCCTAATCCACTCTCCATCAATCCGCTGGAGATCAAGAACCATAGGAGATCCAAAAAGTTCATTCCCTCTCTCTTCTCCTCTCCATTTCGATCCGGGTATCGTTTTTTCCTAATTTTTTGGTATTTTTTTGGGTCATTTTCTTCACTTTAGGGTTTTGTTTGAAGCTTGGTTCATCCTTACATCGAAGATTAGCATCACTTTTGCGATTTTTCTCGGAGATATTCGATTTTTTTCCTTTTCTGGGGTTGTTGCTTTGGGAGGTGAGTGCGTGCGGGGGAGTTCTGGATTCTCAGACCCCATTTCGAAAAGCCACCTTTTTTAATGGATTTTTAAGGAGGTTTTTTTATTTTATTTTTTTATTTCAGCATCTTTTTGGATGCTTTTGTAATTTTTTGAGTAGTTATCTCATTGTAGCTTTGGATCATCCACTTTTTAACTTCTTGTTGGCTATAGACAGTGTTAGCTGTTCTGTTTTCTTAAACTGTTTGCAAGTAAACTTATTATACGGGGTGATTTGTAACTTTCAGAACTTTTTAAAGATTTCAATTATACATATGGAGTTGGGGAGAACGCTGACCTGAAATTTTCTATCAATTCTTTGTTAGTTTGCAAAGATGGGATTTGAATGCTTTTCTTCAAATATCTTGTGGTTACAAGTAAAGAAGCACCAAATAATATGAAAGAGTTGAGTTAGTTTCTTAGAGGCAACTGGATTTCGAAATGTGATGCAATCGTTTTATTAAACGTTGAAATCAGGAGCTTCCATTTGCTTCTGCATTATCTGAACGAAGTAATGTAATTGTTGGAGTGTCTATTCTGTTGTTCATTCTAATTGATGATTTCATCTCGATAAGTTGTGGTGATTTACGTTTGGGATGGAGTCTCTGATCGATCAATTCATCTTAAACTGGTAGAGTCATGCATCATCACCGTATATGACTAAGAAATACCCAAATCAAAACTTGGTTGCTTAAGTGCTAACTCAACCTTCTTCTTTGACTGCTTGGATCACTTCATTTGCTTGCTACAGATTTAATAGTTAATTTGCACCTTTTTTTTGGCTATTAACAAGTGCGCATTTCAGGTAGTAGCTAACTTTTTCATTTTCATCTTAGAAATGGGCTCACCTGGTTCTTCTTCAGATAATGAATCTGTAGAATTTTGAAGATTCTTTAAGTGATAAAGAAGAAGATGTTGCTGAGATACATAACATGTCAAAGGGGCCTCCTTCTGGAGAGAATGTTGTGCCAAAGGTATCCCAAGCTTCAAAGGAAGGTGATGCTGGTTCTTTTGCATTAGTTGTAAAAGATATCAATAATGTTGATAAATCAAAGGCCTATGGGAACTTGCGGTTGGAGCCAGAAGTCGGTATGGTGTTTCATTCAGAAGATCAAGCTTATCTATTTTATAATAAATATGCTCATCGAAAGGGTTTTAGTGTCCGGAAGGGACATCTTGGTCGGAGAAAAGATGGAACCATACGGAATAGAGTTTCTTGTGCAGCAATGAAGGCTCTCGTCAGAAGCATTGTGCATATATGACAAAGAAACCACGTGAAGCTGTGAGAACAAATTGCATGGCTCGTATTGAGTATAAAGTGAGTCGTGATAATGCATGGGTTGTGAGTAAAATCATCTATGAACACAACCATCCCCTCGTACGCCCGCATAAAGCACATTTGTTAAGATCTCATAGGAGGTCATTGTTGGCTCAGCGTGATGGAATGCAAAATGCTGTAGAAATGGGTAATGTTGCAGAAAAACCTGCTCGAGCTTTGGAATTTCCGGTGGAAGAGTCTCATGATGCTGAAACTGTTGGGTTTCTCTTGAAGGATCAAAGCAGCTATCTGCACACCAACAGGATGAGAGAACTTGACAAGGGAGATGCACAGGTTCTTTTAGAATTTTTGAAAGCCAAGCAGTTAGAGGATCCTTCCTTTTTTTATGCAATGCAACTTGACGATAGAGAACAAGTGACCAACTTCTTTTGGGCAGATGCACGCTCAATACTTGATTACTCCTATTTCGGTGATGTGGTGTTATTTGACACAACTTATCAGACAAACAAGAGTGAGATACCATTTGCACCATTCATTGGCATAAACCATCATAAGCAGATTGTGGTATTTGGTGCGGCTTTGTTATTGGATGAAACAACAGAATCATTTGTGTGGTTATTTAAAACCTTTATGGTAGCAATGTCTGGACGACAACCAAAGACGATATTTACAGATCATTGTCCTGCATTGTTGAGGGCAATAAGTTTCACATTACCTGAGGCATGTCACCGTCTTTGTTTGTGGCATATATTGCAAAATTCAGCGATACATATTTCCCATGTACATAGCAGTGAGCCCAACTTTCAGAAGGATTTCAGAAATTGCATATATGAAGGTGGATCTGAAGAGGATTTTCATACTCGATGGGTTGATTTGGTTAATAAGTATGACCTTGCAGGAAATGCATGGTTAGAAGATTTGTATGCAGTGCGAGAGAGATGGGCTTTGGTTTACCATAAAAACTCATTTTGTGCTTCCATGTCGACAATGAAATGGAGTGAGAGCATGAAGAATCACTTCAAAAAGCATTTCAACAGGAAGTTGCCACTTTCCAAATTTTTAGAGCAGTATCAAAGGTCATTGATTCGGTTTCGTGAGAAGGAACTCTATGAAGATTACAAATCAAGGCAACTAAACCAGTTTTGCTGGTTGATATGCCTATGTTGAATGAAGCAGCAGAATCATACACAAGGGTGGTATATAATGAATTTGAAGATGAGATCAAGAGTCAGCTTTCTTATCTTTGCGAACAAGTTGATTTTGATGGAACAGTAGAAGTTTACAAAGTTTCTTTCCCGAAAATCATGGTTATGGGTTCGTTGAATATAACTCATGCAATTTCATGGTCACTTGTAGCTGTAGAAAGTTTGAGACTACTGGCATCTTGTGCATGCATGCATTAAAGGTTCTTCTCTTTAGGAACATTCTTAGCCTCCCATCTCGGTATATACTTAAGAGGTGGACAAAATATGCAAATGTTGAGGTCTTGTCTTATAGACAGCGATCAGTTGCTGATACTGATGGTCAAGAAACTTTGACATTGCAATATACTCGGGTTTGCCAAAAAGCAATTACTATTGCAGTAAAAAGTGCATTTTCTGAGGATGCCTTGCAGATATTTGAAAATGAACTTCATAAGCTGATGTTGGAAGTTGAAAATGTGTTACATATTGCTCCACTGAGTAGACAAACGGATGATGAAGATGTAACTGTCATTGATGATATGCAGCAGAATGCATTAGAAGGAAGCAAGAAAACACGGGGCCGTAAACGTCGCCTCAAGGGAGAACTGGAGCAGAAACGGAAAAGATAACTCAACCCACTTCCAGTTCAGTTGACATGGACATCCAGAACCAGCCATCACAGAATAAGGGGAAGACAAGTATGTTCCATGAATCAAAAATTACCAAGTTATTTTTCCATAATTTCTTTTCATGCATCTCTATTTTCGTTGGAAAAACAGGACAAGCTGGTGATGTGCTGGGTCCAGCAATGGTTGGTGAGTCCTCAAATGTTCCTTCTTGTCCCCGGGATGGTGCCACATCATACTGTAATCCAATGGCACTGCAACCCTCAGGATGCACATCTTTTACTCAAGAGGTGGTCATGCCTGCTCAGGTTTTGTCCACTGACTTGGACTAAATGGTCACCGTGAATCATGTTGAAAAGCTTTCTAATGCACTAATTATGTATTATCCTTCATCTATTACAGGAATCATTTACATCCTCACAAGGTATATTTGACCATACAATGGCATCCCAAGGAGTAACTAATCCTAATATAGCATGGTGCACTGCTAGGGGTTCTGTTGGTCCTATGCCGATCATGCAGGGACAACCCAACAATTTTGTTAGTTGGATGGTTCAACCTCGTGGTGTTCCAAATGTTTCCCTGTCCCAGCATCATATTGATCAACCAATGGTATGAGACTTGTAGACAAATAGAATATTGTGTTTCTTATAGACAAATAGAATATTGACGTTCTTTTTTCTTGTTTTAGTTAAAAGTCTCCTCCTATCTTTTGTGCAGCATTCTGCTCTTCCAAGTCAACATCAGCCATTGCCCCGCAAGCTTAACCTTGACATCAACAAAGGTAGAAAACAACATTATTATTATATCGACCCCAATTCTTTGTAGATGAGCTAACAAAGTACCATTAACTGTCAGGTAACTGACTGGGACTACATTCACAAAACATGTCCAATGATTCTGCTTGGATCTGAATTGCTTATTAAAGGAACTGCATGTTGATTGTTCTTCTTTTGGGGAGCACCGTTCATGGAAATACCACAGCTATATAATCTGTTGCAGAGCATTTTCTATTCTAAGGCTCTCTTTTTGTGTTGCTTATTTTCCAATGTCTTAACCATTTCTGTCAATAGACAAAATATCTGTCTAAAGTAATGATAGTTGCTTTATTAATGAAGCAGATAAAAGTTGTGTTTAGTTGCATATAGAATGCAAAATGTTCTATAAACGCCGACCAACTTATATCGCATCATTAGGTATGTTGATGCTGGAAATTCTGTATTCAGCTGAGAGAGACCATGACTGGGTTTCTCCATTTTTAATATTGAAAAGCTGTCAATGGAAATTGTTAACAACTGATACAGATGGAGAACAGGTTTTTACTAATATGATCTTTCATTGAGTAGGATTCACAGAGAAAATAGGGCAGGCTAGCCATGCAGGGTCTGAAAGTGGAGAGGCTGGAAAGAATCAGCAGACGACTTGATCATGGTGTTTCCAATATATGTTGCTGCAGGGGATTGACTCAAAGTTGCTGATGTTTGATTCCTCTTCACCTGGAAGTTGCTGCAGAACGTGTCTTCAGCTGAGGTTCCCAGATGTGGTTCAAGTGCAATGTTCTTTAAGAAGTTTATGAGTTTAGTTGGTGCTCGATTCAAAGCACCTGGTGATGTCGCATGTATGTTCTTTGGGAAGTTCATGTGTGGTTCAATAATAGTTGTTGAAATGAGCTGTTTTCTATTATCAGGTTCTCCATGTGGTGAAGGCTTTTTTGGGTGTTTGAATTGGAGTTGGGGCTGCTCTCTTGAAGTCCTAGGTACTTTGAGGAGGCCTCTTGGTTGTGCCTTTCAGATGCTTATTCTGCTGTCAATTTGTAATTTAAAAAGGCTTTCTGGTTGTGTTTTAGGCTGTTTAAGAGTGGTGATTTTGTTGTGGAGTTTGTGGAGTTGTTTGAGTGGTCCATTTTGTGATAGGGACTTTGACTCCTTGTGGTTTCTTTTACCTCTCTGTATATTTTGTATATCTGACTCTCTATCCGTGAACATGTGCGGTCTGTCAGACCCGCTCATGTGTTCTTTCAGACAGCATTCTCGAGATAGATAAATAAACAGATAAACAAATCCATAAATGGGTTTTATCAGCACAACTTTTTTTCTCTTTCCGTGTGGTTGGCCGGAGGGTCAAGAGAATCCCGGGGGACAGCTCCATGTGATCTACCACAGGAGACTGTCCAGTCCACTGCATTATTTACAGTCGTTATTTACAATTGATTTTTATGTTAAGATACATTATATGCGCAACATTTACCATGCAAATAAAAAAAATTGGGTACATTTAGTTTGCAACTGAAATCAGAATCAGAATTCTAATATGATTGATTCGTGGTCGAAATTGACATAGAATTTGTATATCAGAGAAGAATAGAAATTGAGTTTTGGAGTGTTGAAGTATTGTTGTTCTTTTTAAAATCGTAATAGGAATGCGATTGTTTCCAACCAAACGGTCTGGGTAAGAACTAATAGTTTCTACTCTTGCTCTTAAATTCAACAACGGTTAACTCACGAGATTTTTGAATCTCAATTGCAGCATGAAATAAGACTTACGTTTTAGATCTTTAGGGCAACATGTTTTATCTAGGTATACCTCTACTATTGAAGTGCTAACACGAAAATCTGCTGCAACAAGGAGAGAGGGACACATAAGCTCCTGATACATCTAAAAGAGATTTAAATTCGGATGCACCTGTAATCTAAAAAATAAAAACACAACTCAATTGACTTTCATATCGAATAAACCAGTTGCATTATAGACGGGAAAAACTTGTATCTAATAACCTCGGTTCGTGCTAAAGATACACTTGATCAAGTCTTACACATGACGGTTGTAATTGGTATTGAAAACCCTCCTATGCAATTAATTGATATATATTGAATCAGATGGCTCTTATTACTTGATCTCCAGATCACACCTCTACATGGTCAGATTGCATTACCTATATAAATCGGACGACCCAGTTTGATTAATTATCGTGATATCATCCACCTAATCCATGACGTGAGCACCAAATCTGTACCACCTACCGTACGGAGAATCTCCCACAAATTTTCCTTCATGCGAAACTCGAGCTAAAAAATCCCGACATATCCGGCTTAGCCTTCACCGCAAGACAGAAACGGACGGACCTGATCTAAAGGTTCCTACACCTGGCAACATCCGGAACAGCTCGTATAAAATATTTCTAGAAGCCGTTCACATAGGATACACTACGCGCTGCCGGCGAGCAAACCACACATCTCACCCTGACGAACGACACGTCACCGTTTGGAGAAAATTAAAATAATCGATCGCTTAGATTAACAATTAGAAAATAATAAATTAAACCGGCACCCACGTCCGACACTGATACCCACCCACCCCCCCGGCCGACGCCGAGGAAGAACGCGACGACGCCCGAAGCTTTTAAAAATCCTAGAAGCCCAAACCCTAGAATGACCGTCACGAGATCTTGGAGAACCGTAGCCGTAGCCCGGTTCTCCGGCCGTCTCAGTGCGCTCAAACCCTCGCTCCAGAGTTCGTCCTAGCCCTAATCGCATTCCATGCCGGGAGAATCTCATGGCGGCCGAGCGATGGATCTTCCCCTTGTGCGCTGCGGCCTTCGTCTCCCTCCTCGTTTTCTTCTACGCCATCATCGGCCTCACCGCCTCTTCCGTCCTCTTCTCCCGTCCCCCGTCCTCACCTACGTCCGCTGCGGCGCCGGCCACCCGCCGTCCTTCGCCTACTACATATCCGGGGTCGCGGTGACCGCGACCGGGTCCTCCGTTTGCTGCTTGCCGTCTACCACCCCAGGAACCGGTACTTGCTCCATCTTTCTGCTGATGCCTCCGGATCGGAGCGGACTGAGCTCGCTGTGAAGGCCCGGCTGGCGATCCCGGCGATACGGGCGTTCGGGAATGTGGATGTGCTCGGGAAGCCCGACGCGATGTCCTACACGGGATCATCGGAGCTCGCGGCCACCCTTCATGCCGCCTCGGTGCTGCTGAAGCTGGATGGGGGCTGGGATTGGTTCGTGACACTCAGCGCCACGGATTATCCTTTGATGACACAGGACGGTAAGTGATCTTGATTGAGAAGAATGTTGGTAGCTTCTATTGGGTGTTTTTTAAAGGAGGGAAGAAGCGAATTTTGTTGGAAGTTATCTGAGAAAAAGATGATTTCTAATGAAAATTGGTGTCTGCATTCTTTAAATAATAAAATTTGCTGGAAGTGATTAAGTTCGAGTGGTGGAGAGTGGCTGAGGAGAGATGATTTTCTTGAGTTTAGAAGAGATGGCTTTTTGCTGTCATTTATTACACTTGAATGCAGAAAACGCATACAACTGATCTGTTAATTTTGATGATTTGGACCAAATGATAATCACAAAAACCAGGTTGATGCAGTGACGAAGATGTGTAACTTCCATTGACATTTGAGTATTCATCTTGAACACATCCATCCTCATTTAAATCATCTGATGGATCTTCCTAGTAATCTCCATGTTTTATGATATCCCTTGAGGAATCTAAATTTGTGATGCCATGATTGGACTGATCAGTATTACATGAAGCAATTAGCCAGTTACATTGATTGGATATGAGAAACAAAGATATTTCATGATTTATCTCTTCAAATGTATGTTTAAGATCAATATTATTGCTTCCACTGTTCAATAGATTGAACTTTATAGATTGTCATGTGCCTATGCTGTGTTTCCTGGGAATTGCAGATTGTTCTCATAGAAAAGCAACCAAGCTGTTACTCAGGTGTATACTGTAGTTTGATTGATATTATCTACACAAGTTTCCCCTACTAGCACAACGTGCAATGCATGGTAAATCTTTTTATGAACTTCTACTTTGATCTATTACTATATTACACCCTCCTTATCCTTGAATCGTAATCCGCAAACTCCTGCCATCAAATACTTATCTCTGCATCCTTGTACGACCATCATCCTACACCTCCCAATGAAATCATCATAATTCTATATGTTATTCCTAAAACTTGTCTTTCTTTACTTCTCTTAACCTCCTTTATAGTTCATAAAGAAGAAGGTAAACCTCCTTGTTAAAGTTGGTTTTGTTGGTATCTTGTAATAACTACTTAAGACCAGAACTAGCCTTGCTATAGTGCTCCTTTCTTCAGTTTATTAACTTGTCAAATAGAACACTCGCCTTGCTAATGCATTATTATCTGATTAATTTCTATCATTGAGACCCACATCTTAAATTTGAAAGCTTTGACCCCTTGTCATTACATGAGGAGTTCAGTGAACTGTGGATATCCTCAAAACATGCTTGGGTGGCTTTTTTGACGTGTTAGAATTGGCTTCCTATCCACGGAACCATGAAAAGCAGAGTCACTTGAAGTTCATCTGAAAAGCTAGATGAGGATGCCAATAGGCTGATAATTTCTTTCTTATGATTTTATAAAAGTTAGACATACTTCTAGCTCAGATCACAGGACAGTCCTTTTTCAGTAGAATTATAAGCATATCCATCCTATTTATAGGCTTTTAGTAAATTTCATGGTGAACTCCGTCCCAATGTTACATGAGGATAGCTGATAAGCTTTCTTCAATAATTTGATAAAAACATACTCTTACTTATACTTTTCTCTTGACAAGTGATCCCCAGACATTCTTCTAGGTTCATCAAGGGCACAAGCCATACCAGGACCCTGTAAGAAGCTACCATATTTCCTCAAAAAGGATACATATCCTTCAAGGTTGATTATGGTTATGCATCAAAGGTTGATTTTGTTTGAGGGATCAAACCATCCTTGTTATATAGGAGAAGGTCATTCTCGCCCTAGTCATATTGGATTATGCAGAAAACAATTTTAAGTGCGCTTGTTTCAGTCATTAAGGGGTCTGAACTGCAATTCATCTGAAATTGTGCAGTTCAGGGCTTTTTTCGATGTAAGTGACCCCAAAGTAGGGATATCCAGTTTGCAGTTCAGCAAAAATGTCAAACTTGACTTCATCCTGGGTGACTCCAACATCAAGTTCTCTACATGGTGAGTTGATAATTAATGTTGCTTTAATCTCCTCTGACCTATTCCCCTGTACGATAATTTAACTGATAATTATTACCGATGCTTTACTTTAATGCTCCATACTCTTTTTTGCACACCTACTTCAGAAACAAATAATAGAATTAGTTGAACTCAAGTTTATTATACCAAAACAATAAACTGCACAAAACTTGAGTTGCTAGAACTCAAATTAAGAGAGGTGCACTTAAGTGGAAACAAAACATCCTAATTCTACCCCACACTCAACAGGCAGGGCAACTTTATTCATGCACCTGATGCATATCCTGAACTGTTGAAAGAACAAAAAAATAGAATTTGAAGGAAGATGATGCTTCTAGTATGAGCAGCTGCAACATGTTGTAAGTTCAAAGCTTTTACATTCTTGTCAATTCCTTTCATTTATTTATATAAGAAATTTTTTGGATGTTTTATATACTATGGGCTACTTCATCTAGTAAGTGATTATTTTCTAGTAATAGATGAATTAGATGTGGTTTCTTTGGGTTGATAGTAGTGACTGTTAGGTTGCGTTTGGTGCATCGCCAGGCAATTTTGGAAGGTAATGTGGATTGCCTTCAGGATAGATTGTCAGTAATGTTGATTACTGTGTTTGGTACACACAGATAATGTTACAGTAAAATTACTGAAAATTTTGATTGACATGTTTAGTATGACAATCAGATTATCGATAATGTGAAATCAAATTTCTAAAATATCCTTAATAATTTTGCCCTAGTGCTCTTCTTTTTCCCTAGTGCGAAATAAAGGGAGTGATGTGAGTATGGTGGTGGCGCGGAGAAGTAGTAGGCCAAGAGATGTGGGGAATCACAGGCACTGAGGGGGTGGGAGGGGTGGGCTTGTGTGGAGCCATGGGGGTGGTAGGGGCGGGCGTGGAAGAGCCACGGGGGATGGTGGGGGACAAGGGCGGAGGAGCCGTGGGCATGTAAAGGGAGATGGAGGAGCCACGGGTCAGGGGCGCATGCAGAAGGGTTGGGGGGAGGTTGGCAATAGGTTTTATATGATTTTTTGAGGGATAATTTTGTCCAAAAGTTTTATTGCAATATTGTCGAGGAAGTGGTAATCTGGATAGCCACCCCTCCTCAAGGCAATCTAAATTATCATCCAAAAAACATACTAAACACAGTAATCCAGATTACCATATTAAATTGCCAGCAATCTGGATGGATTGCCAGCTACTAAACACAACCTTAAGATTTGTGATATGTTCTAAGCTGTTCATATAGAGCATCAAGTTTTGGCTTGGAAGTTTTATGTCGACATTGTTATCTCTGATGTTGCAGATCTCATGTCTGCCTTTTTGTAAGCCCACCCCCCCCCCTCCTGAATACTTCTTGAGAGGCACCAAGTTTATGGGATTGAATGATTTCTATTTAGTTTAGTAAATTACTTTTGACCTTTGTATAACAGTAAATTCTGATCTTGCTAGCATGCTATGTGGAAGTCTGGTTTTGCTGGAAGGTAGTCAACTAACCTGGCCAGCCTCTCCATATAGTTGAGAATTGGTTAAACATCTGAAGTCATTTTGTGTATCAATGCATTTTGTGATCTTTTTGTACAGTTTAATATGAAATTACCCTATTTTTATTCATGATTTTGTTATTGGAAGGAAACTGAATTCTTTGAAAAATATCTTCTGTGTGTTCATCACTACCATCTCACCCAACCTCCTAGCCATTTTGTCTCTTTTTGTAATTCCCTGATGGTCCGTCATTAATTATTTAATCTGATTCTGAATGAGGTGGCAAGCTTTTTACTTGGTCCCCTCTATCTTTTGCTTCCATGTGGATTTTGAGGCCTCCTTGAATTTCTTGCATACTTATGGTTTGGTTTAGAATTGCAAAATAGAGCATTGAATTGGAAGTATGGTGGAAGATGGCCCTTCAAACGAAGTTGCATATTATGGAAAGTTGAGATAGCATGATGATCTGGTTAAAGTCAGATTTTTACATGTGGCACCTGAGAAGAATGAATTGCTGGATTGTTGCAACCATCCATGAACATCAGAGTGTCAATGTGATCTTAGGGTGTTAGCATGTGCTTGATTTCACCTTTTTTGTCAGATCAACTCGTATTATGCTTGCATGGTCCTGGATATGCAACATAAATGGTGCAGCTAAATCATCAACAGCTTCAGTGCACCTTAATGAGCCGAATGTACAAGGGGACTGTTATTGAATATCATGAGTCGAGAAGAAAGATGGTGACCAATAAAAGGATTACACCTCTCACAAGCGCCATGCATGATACACAGAATAATATATGCGTAAATGCTTATGTAGAACACCAATTTCTTTAATTTACATGAGAGACGAATGATGTTGGGAGCTATAAAGGTAACATCAGTCAGTAAGGCTAGTTTTATGAGAAGTTTATGTGGTTTCTACAGTTAATGGCAGCAGAAATAACTTTTCTGGTACCATCTTCATGCCCCATTAACTTTAACCTAGAAATACCAATTAATAGTTTGAATTCTCAGTTTATCATGATTTGTTCTAGAGATGATCCCTGCATGTCTTCTCTACGATCTAAGTCTATAATTGGACGCTGTCCTAAGAAAGATGCTGTTTGTCTCCTCTTTGTTGCAGACTTAATCCATGTCTTCTCTTCTGCTCCAAGGGATCTAAACTTCATAGAGCACACCAGTGATCTTGGATGGAAAGAGTAGGTGCATCTTATTCAATTTCATTTTGGTACTACAGTTAAAATTAAATTTATATCATTCCTTTCTGATCTAAATCCTCAAACTTACAATGTTGCAGGAATTACAGGGTCCAGCCCATTGTAGTAGATTCAGGAATCTACTTGGCAAGGAGGACCAAAATTTTTTCTGCTTCAGAAGGGCGGTCGACCCCAGATGCTTTCAGATTCTTCACAGGCATGTTTTCTCCACTCACCACCATATTTGATTAATTTTAAATTGCTTCAGCTTGAGTCTGAACTTGTCATTTATCATGCTCGACTTCAACAGGTTCCCCATGGGTCATTCTTAGCCGATCCTTTATGGAGTATTGTGTTTTGGGTTGGGAAAATCTGCCACGAACCCTGCTTATGTATTTCACGAATGTAGTGTTATCCCAAGAAGGCTATTTTCATTCAGTTGTATGCAACTCCCCTGATTTCAAAAACACAACGGTGAACAATGACCTGAGGTTTATGCTGTGGGACAATCCTCCAGGGATGCAGCCTCACTTTCTCAACATGACTAATTTTGAGGAGATCTCAGAGAGTGAATTGCCTTTTGCCAGGCAGTTCCAAAAGGATGACCCTGTGCTTGATAAGATTGATGAGAAGATACTCGGTCGTTGGCACCATCAAGCTGTCCCTGGGGCCTGGTGCTCCGCCAAGGGGAGTTCATGGATGGATCCATGCTCTAAATGGAGTAATGTCAACATTGTGAAACCTGGTCTGCGGGCAAAGAAGTTTGCGGAGTTGATGAAGAAGCTTCTGGATGAGTGTAAATCACAGTTGAACTCATGCAAGTAAGGATTCTGAAATCCTAGATGCATGCCAAGATTGAATAGAGCATCACGATGGCATCATTGGCAGCATCTTTCTTCTGCTAGTGCTACCTTCAGCACTTATTTTCCATCCATTATTTGTGGGTTTCTTGTAACTGTTGTAGCAATTCATACAGAGGCAAAGTGGATATGTAATTCTTTTGAGAATCTGAGGCTGGTGTAGCTTCAGAGTTCTCCAAGTAGATTACTTGACCTGTTCTTGGCTGTCATCTTACAGAAGCCATAAGTCCTTGGAGCAGATAATACAAAGACTCTTCATTTGTGGTGAATGTATCTTATCCGAGCATTTTGTTTGGCATTGGTCTGGTCTGTTTGAATTTTTCATTGTATAGTTGCAGAACAAAATCTTGTCCAGGGCAAGATGGATTCTGATGTTCTTCAGACAGTTACGTGAAATTATAGTATGTGCAGGTTCCTTATTCCTTAAATCAGAATCAGTTTATGATCAGATTGCATATAAAGAGTCCAATGTTTAACTGAATGTCTTCTTTCTGGCTTATACTCAAAGGGATGGAAGCACCACATGTTCTGATGCATGGGAGTTTCCTGCCAATTGCTACCCATTCAATATGCCTTTGAACGAGCTGGTTTTCCCCATGGGTATCTAGTAGGATATGTACAGTGAATTTTTTGTTAGGTTTCGAGATTTGGTCCATATTGAGTCTACAACGAGATATGTGACCAAAAATGAAGTCCAACGAGATCAAGATCACCTCAAACGGAGCTCGGATGGAGAAGATATGCGTGAGAAAAGTCGGTACAAAATTCGGAGCGACAGAGGGTGGCGGGCCGGCAGAGCGGCGGCCGCACGCTGTAGGGCACAGCCTAGACACGGCTGTGCGGGCCCGGGCACGCAGGGCGCGGTCCAGTCCATGCGAGCCGGCCCAGGCTCAGGCGTGCCGGAGCTCGCAGCCCGATCCACGATGGATCGGACGGTGCACAGGGAGGTCCGTGGACCGCATGGGCGTTTCCAATGCATTTCTCGCGGTTCATGGTACTGTTTCGTGGACCGATGCACGATCGGAGGTCGTAGGTTGATTCCGATCATGATCCAATGGTTCGAGGAGTTGTTTGGGCTTGATTAGGAGTTCTAATTACCATCTAAGTCAGGTTTAAGGCCTTTAAAAGGGCTTGATGCGTGAAACAGAAGCCTGGTGGTGCGGCGTTGATCTGATAAAGGCCTGGTATCGCGCGGCTGTGAAAAAACCAAACCCACGGAGAGAGAGAGCATGCGGCGTTGAGAAGAGAAGGAGCAGCGAGGCTCCTGAACAGCGGACAGCGGTCGCTTTAGGAGTTCAGGGGGGTCTTCCTAGAGAGCGAGCTTTTGTGAGGAAAAATTGGGTATACGAGGGTTGAGGGTGAGATCTCCTCTTGTAATATTTCTTTTCTCATAGTGAAGTTTGCATGCCCCGCGGAGGCGAGCTCTTTTGGCTGATCCATATAATTAATTGTTTCTATTTTATTTCTTCTTTCTTCCTGCTGTATCACGCGGTATCAAAAAGGTCCTGTGAGATGGTGTCCTGGCCAACATCCACCCAACAAGTGGTACCAGAGTGAGACGGTACAAGGACGCAGATTGCAGCGGTGGTGAGCAAGATTGAAGATAGAGAAGACATGATCAATCAAGATGGAGATCAACAAGTTTGATGGAAGAGCAATTTCTCCTTATGGCAGACAAGGTGAAAAACGTGCTCATCCAATAAGAGTTGATCGATGCTCTTTATGCTAGGAGAAGCCGACCACCATGGAGATGCAGGATTGAAAATGGCTACAGATGCAGGCGGTGAGTATCATCCGCATGTATCTAGCGGATGAGATGGTGATCTATGTGCTTAGTGAGACTTCTCCGATAGTGCTGTGGTCGAAACTCGAGGAGTTGTACATGACGAAATCTCTCACCAACACTCTCTTCCTCTGAAGGCAGTTTTACTAGCTGCGGATGGCTGAGGGACAGCGTGTAGGAGCATCTTAGCCACTTTCAGAAGATCCTCACCGACATCCTCAGCATTGGCGAGAATATTGAGAAGAAGACCAGGCGTTGGTCTTGC
>KE504950.1:404384-415367 GCA_000441515.1 Elaeis oleifera
TAATTTCTGAAGGAGCAGAAGGCGATAAACGGAGCGACAGGAGATCGTGACGAGGACGGTCCAAGTCCAGGAGGGATTTGAGCAAGACTAGGTGTTACCGGTGTGACGAGTTGGGGTATCTAACCAGAGATTGCTCTCAACTCAAGGATCGGACGATGGCTACTATAGCGACGGCCAGTAGCGATTCAGAGAGAGATGTCCTGAAAATATCTGACGATATATCTACTTCTTCTCAACAGTGGATTTTAGATTCTGCATGTACCTATCATGTATGTTGTAGAGAGGAGCAGTTTGACTCCCTGAAAAACAGTGATGGCACTATTTATCTGTCGGATGGATCATGCTGTGCGATCAGAGGCATTGGGATGGTCAGCTGGAGAACACATGATGGTGTAGTGAGAAGATTGGAGGAGGTCTGATACATACCCGATTTCAGACGGAATCCTATCTCACTGAGTAGAATAGATTCGAGAGGCTACAAGATGGTAGCTGGTGGAGGAATCCTAAAGGTGCTACGTGATGATAGGATTATTCTGAAGGAAAAAATGGGAGGAGAGGACATTATTACCTAGTGGGAAGTCCAGTGCGAGGTAGAGCTCAGAGCGAGTTGGAACTTCAAGTGGAGGTGGATCGGATACGAGACAGGAGATTCGAGAGGACGAGAAGCGACGTTGTAAGGTGAGATTCCTATTGCCGCAGGATGATATCCCGAGCAGGTCTCAAGTCAGGAGGAGCACAGCATACGATGGAGATGGAATCGAGCGACCTGGCTTGACTCCATATTTGTCCATTCATGATCAGCAGGCGATTGTCCCAGGACATAGGGGCGAAGAGATCTAGAAGCTCTCAGAGTTAGGAGGAGGTTGAATATCGAGTTGAAGTGGAGATTGTTAGAATTTGATACCTCGAGATTCGATCCATATTGAACCTACAGCGAGGTCCGCGACGAAAAACGGAGTCCAACGAGACTAAAATCACCTTAAACGAAATCCGGAGCGACGGAGGACCGGCGGCATAGCAGCGGCGGCACGGCCGCGCGTGGCTGGGCGCGGCCCAGGCGCTGCTGCACGGGGCCAGGGTGCTGGGCCGCGCCTAGCGCGCTGCTAGGAGCCCGCAGCCCGATCCATGATGGACCGAATGGTACACAGGGAGGTCTGTAGATCGCGTGGGCATTTTTCATATATTTTTCTAATCACGATATTGTTTCGTGGACCGATGTGTGATCGGAGGCTGTGGATTATTTTCGATCATGATCCAACGGTTCGTGGAGTTGTTTGGGCTTGGTGAGGAGTTCTAATCACCGTCTAAGTCGGGTTTAAGGCCTTTCAAAGGGCCTGATGCGTGAAACAGAAGCCAGGTGGTGCGGCGTCCATTTACGGTCCGTCAAAAAGCCAATTTTTGTTCAGCCTGCATCCGCCGAGGAAACTACGACTTCAGATAGCAGGCAAATCTCAGAAGATACTCAGAAGATTTGTAGGATACTCTCCAACCAGTCCAATTCTAGCATCCCATCTTCTCTAGAGAGAGCTGGAGTATCAGTTTCGAGAATCCTTGTGTTAAGAAGCTAAGCAATGCAGGGATGCTGGCACTTGCATTCTTTGCTGGGGCAAAAGGCAGCAAGGTTTCAAGTTTACCACTGAGAGCTTCCACTATCTAATCAAAGCACTAGGAAAGATCGAACAGTTTAGATTAATCTGGAGCATGGTGGAGTCTATCAAGCAGAGGGGTCTGTTAAACAAAAAAACCTTTGCACAGGTGCTTATCAATTCTTTCTGCAGGGCCAGAAGATGTGATGAGGCCATACATATCTTCCATGAGATGGAGGCGAAGAATAATTGCAAGCCAAGTCCTCACATCTACTGTACTTTGATCAATGGCTTGGATTCCGAGGGAGGATTGGATGAAGCTTTGAAGTACTTCGTGCTATCTAAAGCTAGTAATTATCCCTGAAATACGCACTCGTAATGCTGCAGTAGGTTCTTACCGTTGGGTCATTCGATTTGAGGATGCTTTTGGAAATGAAGAGATGTGGGATTGGTCCGAATGCACATCCGTATGTCATAATTCTGCATCATCTTATCAAAGCTAAGCAGGCCTGTCGGGTTTTCCAGAGCATGGGCAGGGGGGCTGTGGTGCATCATCACATGGCCGTGCATGTCAATAATCACAGTCACTCGTACCCATAGCAGTGCACCGAGACGAGTGCTTGGTGAATGGGGCTCATAGGAATGAGTGACTGTGATTGTGCATGGCCATGATGCATGCAGTGTAAGATATGATTTATCCCCGTCAATACATATACTACGATGGGTAGCATGTTCTGTGCTGAGGAAAGAGCGCGCCACCCACCCTAAGTTGGTAGTCAGGAACTCCTCGCAGTGCCATAGGATAGCAGAATCGAGCTCATTTTTTCTAATTAGGAATTTGATGCATTAGTCCGTCTTTAGAAGTCTAATTTCCAAGTAGCCCATTCTTTTACAACAAAGACAAAGAAACTCCAATTATTTGGTGACTGGGACAAGATATTCTCGTTCTTCATCTGAGGATAAAATTCGTTGGTAAACTGGTTGCGATCCAGTTTAATCACTTGTAAATTTCTTACTTCGTGTTGGTAAAATTTCAATTTTCAGTCTGGGAGCCGCACTCGAAGTTGATGAATGATTGACAATGGGTGATCCTTGATGCGTTTCTTTTCCGCGTAAAACCCTTGATGCATTTTGTTGAGTGCAAGGCAAGCAAAACCCTTGATGCATTTTGGTTGAGTACAAGGCAAGCATCAGGCTGAGCACAAGGAAAGCAACAGACAAAAAGAAATAATAAAGTACAGAAAGAGATATTCAGAGTTAATATGCATCAGGCTGAGCACAAGGAAAGCAACAGACAAAAAGAATAATAAAGTACAGAAAGAGATATCCAGAGTTAATATTTTATTAACAAAAGAATAATAAAGTACAGAAAGAGATATCCAGAGTTAATGGAGATGCAAAGCGAGCGCTCTACCATTTGAGCTACATCCCCGCGTTTGCTATTGGCAAATTCTGAATAATCAAATTCTTTTAAACCAAATTCTGTCAACTTGCACCACATCACAGGGGGAGGGCGATACTACGTGTTGATACTAGCAATACAAAATCATACCTGGCATAACTAACAAGGATCCAACGAGGGAGCAATTAGACCTGCAGTCTCACCCACCAAACAATATTTGTTGTTTGATATGGCCATGAAGCACAATAAACTACCAAATCAAGTTCAGCTCTTGTCATCGTATATGGACCGCGAATAAGAGGGAAGACCATGATATTTCACATGCCTCTGAGGTATACCTAGTGCAAGAGATCAGGAACAATAAAAGTACTTGTCAAAGGACACAACAGCCAATCAGTACTTCCTCCCTCACGAGAGAGAGAGAGAGAGAGGAGGAGGACAAGGATATCAAACCTGCCACTGAGATGTTGCTAGTGAACGAGATTAAGAATAATAAAAGTAGTGAACGAGATTAAGAATAATAAAAGTCGTTAAGAAAGGCCACAATAGTCTATAAATACTGTTTTCCCCCAAAAACAAAGAAAAAGAGAGAGAAACACAGACAATTAGAATTTCATACATGATATCCCCAGTCACCAAGCTTTCAACTGCCTTTTAAGGTGAAATCCTGAAGCAAGGATCCGTGAGATGGTAGCTACAATTTCATCCAAATTTTTACACCAGAAAATGGCATCTCCCACTATTTCCTGTTCGTCTTGCTTTTTGTTTTAGAGTCCGAGTAAACAACTCAAGTACGTAGACCTCAAAAATCATCTCCATTCCTTTCTTGAGATTTTTGAAGATTGGGCTTTCAATTCTGTGCTTCATACAGCTGTAGGAGCCTCCTTCGACTGTTCTTCGCCTTTCTCCTCATCGCTCCCACTGCCAGCTTTATATCCAATTTGGGAAAGCTTCTGCTCTGAAGGCAGATTCTGCCTAGCTTTTCTGCTTCCCTCTATCTTCCAAAGATCCCACACACGGGTTTTTGGAGGAGGTGTTGAATCTGCTATTGGTGCAACCAAGCCTGGTTTCCCATCATCTATAACAGCATCTACCAATCCATATTCCTTGGCCTCCAAGGGTTCATGAAATTGTCACGGTCCGTGTCCTCTTCGATCTGCAAAGAACAATTGAATTTGACAGTGCTGATGAGCTGACAACAAGAACAATAGTGAAAAAGAATAATACTTGCAAGCAATTTAATTATGATTCAAATTGCTTACCTGTTTCTCAGGTTTTCCTGTAATTCTTGACAAAATTTTGTTCATCTTCACCCTGTGGTACATCATTTCTCTAATCCGTAACCCCATCTCAGTTGTCTAACATAACAAAAAAGGAGCACAAGTTATATTGAGAGAAACAAGCTCCTTTATTCAAATGCATTGGTGCAAGAACCTCTAAGCAAACACAATGTAACTAAAACATGTCTCTTTTATAATATAATTGCCCTGGCATAGAAAGACATGCTTCACAATCAGGTCAGGTTAAAGAGCTACAAAACCATAAATATCTCACCAAAACAATGGCATCTTCATCAAGGACAACATTTTCCAATTACGAGAGACTTTCACTCACAACTTCAAGGACATAGCATCAACAGGGTTCCTCATCCACGTTAAGATTTGATGATAAACCATAAAACTAAATCAACAGCAATGAAGATACTAAACTATTTGCATGGAATTAAACCATAACCTAGCGATGCAGATTATAAGATACTAATAAAAGTAGACTTATCCATTTATAAATAAACATCTAGCAAGGTTTCCACTTTGGCTGAGATATGGCTGATATGTCAGCTAAGGCATCATTTTATATCAGGTCCTTATATCGGCTGATACAAAACCAATATATCCTGAGATAACAGCGACATGATATCAATATGTTGGTCAAGAGTTTCCAATCTTTCTTTTACAATGGTAGATGGCTTCTTTATTTTTTGAAAAAGAATAGTACAATGAATGCATAAAAACAGTATCGCCCTATCGGCCAATATTTCAACAAGTTGATTGCCACTCGCCAAGATCTTGGAATATATCATTGCTTTAAAATTTTCCCAGTTTCTATCTTGATCAAGACAAACTAAGATCCAGGTTCATCTCAGTGTTGGTCACCCACCAAGGTAGCTGATATCCCAGATTATAAAAAGCTTAAGACCTAAAAGTAAGAGGCAGCAGCAATAAATCACTCACTTTGCCCCCAGCTGTTCCTAGTGGTTGATGAATCATGACCCTTGCATTTGGCATGCAAAATCTCTTTCCTTTGGTTCCAGAAGCAAGCAGAAATGCTCCCATGGATGCCGCAAGACCCAAGCAAACAGTAGAAACATCAGCCTTGCACAATTTCATAGCGTCATATATTCCCATTCCTGAAAATGTTGGTGTCATGAGAAAAATGACATGATAACATTTAGAAAATCCAACATGCTATTCAATAAAATATGTTTTTCAACACAACCGATGCATATGGTAATTTGGCAAGAGATAGAATGAAAAGAAAATTGAAAAGAAGGATAAAATAATGTGATCTGCAAACATATTGCATTGAGCTTCACTTTCTTCAAGTGCCAGGATTTTTTTTTTTTTGAATATGTAAATTTCAACTTTAAATTTCATAGAACACTCAAGTAAGCTAAGAAAAATATGAAAATCAAATATATTTCACAAGGCACACAACATATGCCCAACATTATAAATATTGAGTCACCAACCAGAGGAAAGATAGTGACATGAGATTAAGCACCACATCAGAAACTGAATGTTAACTGTGGGTTCAGAATATCATACCTTATTAGTCAATCCAAATAAGATCAGGTTGTGAATCATAACATTCCTTTGAAACCTGACTTTCATTTAAAACACCATTGAATTGTCTTAACAATATGAACACAAAATGAAAATCACAATTCTACAGGCTAAACCCTGAACCTAATTTTTCTCTCAACCATATTTCCTACAGCAGGGAGAAAACAAGGAAAAGACCACACAAAAGGGGCAACAAACACAGGTGTTGGGCAACTAAAGACACATAAAACTACTTCAAAAGATCAGATGGAAAGCTGGTAAAGCTATAATTTAAAGGGACAGAAGTTAAGTGGATTTAGGACTTTTCCTTACAAAAAGAGAGAAAAGAACAAATCTATCATGGGTAGATACCTTCTGAGAAAATTTTTCTAGAGGACTCTGTTGCCTAAGTTTTGTAGTGAAGGTTAAATAAATCTCAATGGAGATCAAGCTTTGTGAGGACGAGGATGTGTTTAGGCTGAGACCTCATTCCACCAGCTATGTGGCTGGGTTTCTACTGTTTTATTGTTTCTAGCTGCTATCATCTCCTTCATCTGATATTGTTCTTTGCTTTGCAATAAATCAGCTATTTGCTTTTCTTTCCAAGTACTGAGAGCTTAGAGTAAGGTTGTTCATCCCCTCCATGATCAATTTGTGCTATGTTGGCTTTCAAAATGAGAATGAAAAGGAGAGACAGTGACATAAAAGAGTTAAGGATCTGGTCTATTATATTACCGTGTCAATAATATGATAGTATGAAGGTTAACAGTTAAAAATTGAGACGAATTGAGGAAATACGAAAGAAATGAGAATAAAGGAAATTAAGTGAGAAAAATTTGATGCATATGGTTCTTTTCCCATTTCTAGCCAGAAAGTATGAATTGGAGGAAATAAGATAAAGTGATGTCACCAAGTCTAGCGACAAGCAACAAATGAATCTGGACTCACTGGCATACTATTGAGCCTTTAATACTTTAACAACCATGAATGAAAATCAATGAAGAAAGAAAAGAATGCTGAGCTCCATAAAATTTAAAGGAATAACTTGAGCATCTCTTAGTGTGCATAATGTGAGTTCCAATAGACGTTTTTTCCGTCCAAAACTTTCCAACTTCCAAAACAATGAGAGAAAGAAAGCAATGTTTGTAAAGGCTAGGATATTTTAGACAAATAATCATTTTTAAAATTATAGTTATATGATGCCCTTTTAGTTATGGTTTAAGTAATTATTTATCCATTATATTCAGATTCCCTCAGTTTTCAAATGTAACTATTCTTGTTGAAATGATCTTGCATCATCACTATCAGTATGAGTATTTTACAAATCAATAAAAAGTTCAAGCAAGGTGAAAAAGGAAGAAAGAAAACCATCCCGATCTTTAGCAAAACCACTTTCTCACTCATAAAGCATGTCGATGACTACATACAACATATTTGACTTGCCTGTATCTTATTTAGAGTTCAGACCAGGAAACAGAAGAAAAGGGAGCAAAAACCAGATCAAGCAATCTAGCCCATAAACTTGAACAATTGCAGACATAGCATTAAATAAACACTGCTTACATGCTGTTTACAGGTGAGGTGCCTAGAAATTGAAGTTTGGTAACATGGTATAAGGATTCATATATGAACAGAAATATAAGCACAGATTTCTAGATCTTCCGGCAAAAATAGGCAGATGGAATGGGAGGGAAATTTTCGTCATCACAATTCAAATTGCAGTTTTGTTACCGGAACCTTCACAAATTACAAATTAACTAATGCAAATTTGTTTCTGTGAAATGCATGGAGCAGGTAACTTCATGGGGATAGTTCTGAACATGGTCAAGTTCAAAATAACAAGCTTAACATTGGAGTGAGAAGTGTCTTAAAAATGAGTAAAGCCAATGCTACATCACCATTCTAAGAGGTGACTTATCTTTCTTAGTGTTCCACAAAAATATTATTATTGTCAGTCAAATAAATTAAATTTAATGCCGTACTAAATTAGCTTAAACCAAATTAAATGTTTCAAAAATATTTCTATGTTAACATACATACATAAAGAAAGGAGAGGTGAATTTATGCATTCCAATGAAAGAAGAAGAAGTAGGAATCTGTTTTACAAAGCAAACACCATGCTTAGAAATTAAATCGATACATACAAATTGTTGATTATTGGCAACAAAGTGGAAGGCAAATTTCAAAATAACTGCTTTAGAAAATCAAGGACATATACAGGCATACCAGATGTCACAGAGCCACCTGGTGAATTGATGAACAACTTGATGTCCTTCTTCTGGTCTTCTGCATCTAGAAATAAGAGCTGGCTTATAATCAGATCAGCAGTCATGTCGTCCACCTGCTCATCAGTTAAAGGAAGAACAAAAAAGAAGAAAAAAAAATCAATAACCAACAAAAGCCTTAAATTCTCATGACTTAAATTAAATAAAGATGGATATTTTATCCCAAATCAATACAATTTCTTCAGAAATGAATTAGAATCGCCCTAAAAAATCAAGTAGTCTATGTTATATAAACAAATCATAGCAGATTACCCACTCTCCATATTGTGACACCTCAAAACCTCAACCCAAAAGGCTAGTCAGAAGATATTATTTGGATTCTTTGGCCATGTATAAGTATCCAAGATTTTGTTAGTGAATAACCAATGTGGAATTAAATACACACCCACACGGGTCCTTACACATATTCACATTGAATATTTGATATCAAGCATTTTGGAAAAGCAGATGTTTCTTGTATAGTTTGCTTATTATTTTACACTCTAGAGCTACATATAACTTAAACACAAGTTCTCATCCAAGATCCCCATAATTCATATACATCATTAGTCATACTTCTATCAATTCCTAGCTAATACCATGTACTCCAACTCAAAACAATGTCTTTAAATATTTTTCCCCACTTTCTTTCAGTTTTCCTCCACTTTTTGGACTTTCATATGTCCTACATTTGTAATAAACTGTCTACAACAGGCATTTTGCAAAGCTGAAAGAACAAATCAACATGTTTCTTCAAAAAAAAAACAGCTGACATCTCCATCCTTTTGCAGATTGCAACGCATCAAATCAACATGTCAATCCTTAAACATTATCATAAATGCACATGGTATTCTCCTTAATCCCCAACATTAAAATTCTTATGCTATAGATAAATTTATTCTAGGTTACCATTTTCAACATATAAACTCCGCAAAGCTTGTGTCCACAAGTACCCTTGTTATTTCCTGGCTTCATATTCTTAGGGAATCTTACTGCTGTTTAAAAAATCTTCTATGAGTCCTATGTTGTCATGTTTTGTCCTGGTATCCCCTAAAGCCTTGGCAAGTCAATTTCACCTCCCCTCTTTGGGGATCTTGACATGTTGGGCCTTTTGTGCCACCCACCCAAAATGGGCACCTGATTTTGGTTACTAGGACCAATCATTCCCAATTATTAAACTAATGACTGATTTGGTTGATCGTATCTATTTAACAATAATCACAGATTTTTAACAGCTATAACATGAAATGCTTAATAGATCATCTACTCTCCATTCTCCTTCCCTTTAGAGAGATTGTGTTTTAAGTTGTAACAATAGAAAAACAAAGATATAATCTTTGTTAAACACAAAAAGATTATAAAAATTAGTCATTAGTTGATCAATGAGGACTATTACAGGTACTACATGTCTTTTCAGAAGGAAAAGAAGATTATTTTGAGATTGGGTTAGAAAATGAGGACTAATACGTCAACATCCTTTCTTTGAAACTAGTATTAAATTGAACAATCAAAATTTCTTATCATTCATTTCCATTCCATGTCCTAGCATATAACCCCTAATAACAACACATGACTTACCCCTTGTTAGTCTCGTCCTATCATTGCTTTCTCCCATTCATTTCATCCCCAGTTGCTCTCTTGCCCTAGAATCGGTTGCAACTGCTAGCATGACACTTGACCTAAAGATCGCATTGGGGCCATACGAAGTTGCGTAGTCCAAACTCAAATCCTCTCTCTTACATATGGAACACCAACAAGGTTCATAATTTCTAGAAAGAAACGCCAGGCCGCATTCAAAAGGCCATGTTTCATGAATTTAATTCTATCAGTACAGACGAACCAGTCCAAATCATCGGGCAATGAGCTATTCAAGTAAAAGACACAGCAAATTAAGCAAGGATATCAGATAGAAATGGTGGCTTGATGAAACCTGGGAGCCCAAGAAGACGATCCTCTGCCGGAGGAGCATGTTGGTGGTGTCGAGCTCCTCCAACCTCGGCAGCCAAGAAGTCCCAGCCACCGAGCCCGACAGATCCCACCCTCCGAAAGCGTGCTCCTGCAGCCCGTCAGCGCAGCAGCTCTGACGGACTGGTGCGCTTTTCTCCTAAGTGGGGCGGCGGCCAGAGCCGGCGCCGCCGCAGCATCTCGCCGATAGGAATCGGAGGAGAAGAGGCGGCCATGAGATAAGAAGAGAGAGGAGGAGAGCTTAGAAGAGGGAGGCGAAGGCGGCGACAAGGCGAAGGGGTCGCAATGGTTTCCATTCTCCACTCGCCCAGAGCCCCCGAGAGAAGGGGATTGGGGAGGTTGAACTGGATGGGTCAGTATGTGGTCACCGATGATGACCGTAAGATATGTTTCGGCAAATTCTTCGGGTTGGGTTTATTACCCTACGCTGAATGACAAATTATTCTTATGCACCACCTTACTCGTGCACCTAACCAATCACAGCCAACCATTTGCATAAGCCCCACCCAGCGATCGTCTTGGTACATCGGTACAGAAACGAGCGGCTGGGATACACACCGTGCACGGCGACGTGGTGCACGCGGTGTAGGGAATAATTCCGTCGAAGATGTATGGTTGGATACTGGGATCCTGGTACTTTTAAGTTTGGTTGGGTTTAGGCACAAAAATCACAGGTCAACCTCGAGATAGAACAAAACGAGGGTTGAACTAACATCTAAATCCAACCAACTTCTAAATCCAACCCAACTTCACCACCAACAGTTAATTGACTCATATTAAATCTAATATATATATTAGAAATAAAAGTGAGAAGGTTGGTTTGCAAATGAAGCTGTCCACATAAGCAGTCTATTTTTCTATACATGCCATATGGACTCTTCTATCTCAAAGCATTGAATGTAAATATTTATTCTTAATGAATGAATAAAATTATTATATTCATT
>KE504950.1:455700-479052 GCA_000441515.1 Elaeis oleifera
ATTTATATTTATGATAAAAAATTTATTTTCATCATAAATACTCTAGTATTTATGATATAAAATTTACGTCACCAATAATCTATAATTTTTGAATTTTTAAAATTTTTATTTTTTTAAATATTAACGATAAAAAATATTCATCATAAATGAGCAAGTATTTATGATAGATAATTAATTTTCATCGATAATACTTATTATTTATGATAAAAAATTTTAGTCATAAATAATCTATAATTTTAAATTTTTATTTTCTTTAAATATTAGTGATAAAAATTTTTGTTCATAAATAATAAATATTTACGATAGAAAGTTAGTTTTCATTGTAAACACTTATATTATTTACGATGAAAATATTTTTGTCACTAATATTCAAAAATTTAAAATTAAAATAAATATTTTATTATTTATGATGAAAATAATCATCATAAATAATTTATATTTATGATAAATTTTTTTTCATCATTAATATAATTTATTTACGATGAAAAGTAAAATCATCATAAATATTTATTATTAACGATGAAAAATTAGTTTCATCGTAAATAATCTAATTTGGGACGAAAATTCTCTCCATCATAAATAAATTTATCGTAAAAATTCTCTTTTCTTATAGTGATATTTTTTTTGTTGTAGTACCAATATACAATCTCCACTGGAAGATATCAACATCCCAGTGCATAACTCCCACTAGCAAGGTATCGATATGCTATTGCATAATCCTAATTGGCAGGATTTCAATGTATAGTTAGCTGTGAGTCAAAAATCCATCTCGAATCAAATTTATTTTGATAAATTAATTTCATATTTAATTGAATAATATATAAAATCATCTGAAATTGAAATCAATCAATCATAACTCCATAATAAAGTCAATGCTTTCGATAATGCATCAAATAGTATTCTATAATAAATTTAACAAATAAATATTATGTTTCGTATTCACAAATAACAAATAATATGATTTAAAACTCAATGATATAAGTACTATATAATTTATCGATAAATCTAGAAAAAGAGTTACATTACTTATCTTGTAAGTAAACTAATTAACATATGGAATTAATTTTGAGAATTTTTCTTGAAATTTATTACCATTGCATTAGAAGTTTACGCATCTTGTTGCGTAAGAGCATAAATCCTTCACTAGATTCGAGATTTCAGGCTTCCATCATTGTTCGTTTGGCTATCAAGGTAGGCCAATTCTTTATTCTTTATAGATAATCAACTATTTTATGGCCTTTCTTACCATAATCAAAGCATGCACCAATATTCCAACGACAATCATTTATTGTATGATTTTCATAACATCCAGAATACTTAATGTTATCAGTCGATTCAAAGTTGTCACTCACTAATCTCTTATTCAAATCTCTAGTATGTTTACTATTTTGCCCTTGAGATTCATTCGATCTAATTTTTTTAAATTTTTTCTTTCTACACAATTTTCATTAGCTTCACTTTCAATTATCAATACTTTATTTACTACATCTGCATAAATAGTTAAGTTATATGGCACCACTTACTTCTAATTCTGTCTTCAGGTCCATCTCATATTTATGTACTCGATCATGCTCATCCTCAACTAACTTTAGAACAAACTTGGCAAGCTTTATAAATTTAGCTTTATCTTTTGTAATTGTCATATTCTTTTTTGGATAATAATTCATGTTCTTTTATGTCCTTACATTCCAAGAAAATATTGATTATAAATATCCTTCATAATCTTTTTCAGATGAGTTGTTCTCCATCTTATTCATATTTGTGTTGCAGTCTCTGCCATTAATTGAACACCTCACTTTACAACATCTATGATGCATACAAGATTCTTTCATCATTGTAGGATCTCATAACAACAAATGCTTTTTCTATTGCATAAGCCAATTCTTAGCTTCCAAAGGTTCCGTAACCCCTTAAAAGTTGATGGAGATAATTTTTTAAATTCTATAATATTACTTTGTTGCTTCGGCTGCTCTCCACGTCCTTGTGATGACAGTGTTTGTTGTTGCACTTATCACTATCATAGCAATTGCTATTGCGATTGCACCAAGTCGACGAATGTCTGCATTATTTGAGCCATGCTTGCCTTCTTACTGTTTCGCTTGGGTGTTTCCAGCTAAATCAATGACTCTTTCATATTGAGGGATGCCACCAACTTGCTGAGGAGTACTTCTATTCTGTTAATTTGATGTTTCTCTAGCAGTATCTTGAGCAATCCTTTTTATCCAATGCGGAGCCAACTTGTATAAACAACAATTGAAAAATCTAACTAGTCCCAAAAATTTTCTTTCAAAGACTAATATCCAAAAATCATACTTTTATCAAAACTTAACCATGATTATTTTAAGAATAAAAATTCTAAATCCTTATAGGACTGGCTATGTGATAGCACCTGCTATTTCAGTCGGTTCAATTTAGGATATTCAATTGATCAAGAGTCATGCTAGCACTAGAATGCAATCAATGGCGAAATCTCATGATGCTCGGCTCGATCAAGGTAGTGGTCGATAGACTTGTTGTGATATCACTTGTTCTGATATCACTTGTTGAGAATTCGGTATCATCCATTGTAGTAGGAAGAAAGAAGAAATAAAATTAAGAGAATATAATCAAGTATATGGAATAGCCCAAGTGCTACTTTCACGAGGCATGCAAGCTTCACTATGAAAGAGAAAATAATACAAGAAGAGAACACCTACTCTCAACTCTCATATACACATCTCTCTCAACTAAAAGTTACCCTCACAAAAGCTCTCTTAAATCTCTCAGGGAGATCCTCTCATAGGCCTCCCAGTACTAGGATCCTCGATGCCTCTGGACGCTTCCTATGGAGCGAACCGCTACATCATGCCTCTCCCCAGCTGCTTTGCCTAATGCTCTGGTGGGCTCTGCCTGCATTTGCTCTGCTTGCTGCTCATGCTCAGTGCTCTATTGGACTCTCCCGATGGCTGCTTGAGCTCCCACGGCTGATGCCTCATCTTTGCTTGCTGGACTCCTCATGGCTGCACCCATGCTGCTTTCAACGCATTCACAGTTCTGTTCATCCATAAGGCCTTTAAAACTCTAAACCCAAGCTGTGTCGAAGAAAAGCTCCTGATCAAACTCTAATAGGCCTCTGGCTGTTCGATCCATGCCGCAAGCACCGCTGCCCATCCAATCGCGCTTGATCATGCCCGATCAAGCATTCCAGCCATCAGATCACACATGCACATGATGATAACCGTTCGATTGCACCACCCGATCCACGAGATCCTCTGTAAGCTACGAGAAACCACAGTAGAAATGCATCGATCCATCGTGGATTGTGCGAAACCTGTTGAAAAATGTTGCCCGATCCATGCGCTAGGCGTGGACCGCATGAAGGCTAATGGGCTACACGCCCAGCATGCGCCTGCTGGGCCTAGACCACAGTCGGCCCGCACGCGCCCGCATGTTGGGCCGCATGCTTGTACCTGGCCCATGTGCTGGCCTAGGCCGGGTCATGCCTGGCTGTTGGGCCTGGGCCCCTGCTGCTATCTTCTGGCCTACGTGCTGCGGCCCACTGCTTGTACGCTGTAGGTCCCACTATTTCATGTTCCTGAGCTCTTCACGACATGCCCTTCGAGCAGAATTTCTCTGCATCTGGATTTTATTTTGTGGATCAAATTCGAGATATTTTGTTAAAATATCCATCTCGACTCGATATTCGATCTCCACCTGATTTTGAGAGCTTTTGGATCTTCTCGCCCTCATATCCTGAGGCAATCATTTGCTACTCATGGATGGACAAACATGGGAGTCGAGTCAGACCGCTCGATCCCATTTTCATCACGTGCTGTGCACCTCCTGACCTAAGACCTGCTCAGGTAGCCACATGACAACGTCGCTCATCATCCTCTCAAATCTCCCATCTCGTACCCGATCTACCTCCATTTGGAGCTCCACCTCGCACTGGGCTCCCACTGGCATCTTTCATGTAGACAGCTCTTCCTTGCATAAGAGAGCATCGATCAATCCTTTGTGGTAGATCTCCATCTTGATTGCGCCTATTTTCTCCATCTTCAATCTTGATCACTACCACTGCAACTTGTATCTGGTATCAATCTGGCTTTGATATCAATTGTTGTGATATCACTTGTTGCGAATCTGGTACTATCTATTACAGTAGGAAGAAAGAAAAATAAACTAGGAGAACGCAATCAAGTATATGGAATAGCCCAAGTATTATTTCATGGGCATGCAAGCTTCACTATGAAAGAAAAATAATACAAGAGGAGAACACCCACTCTTAACTCTCATATACACACCTCTCTCAACTAGAAGCTATCCTCATTAAAGTTCTCTCAAATTCTCCAAGAAGACTCTCTCACAGGCCTGCAAGTACCAGGATCCTCGATGCCCCTGGATGCTTCCTGTAGAGCGAACCGTTACATCATACCTCTCTGCAGTTGCTCTGTGTGACACTCTGCTGGGCTCTGCCTGCGTCTGCTCTGCCTGCTGCTCATGCTTGGTGATCTATTGGACTCTCTTTCGATGGCTGCTTGAGCTCCCATGACTGATGCCTCCTCTCTGCTTATCGGACTCCTCACAGCTGCACCCATGCTGCTCTCGGCGTGTTCATGGTTCTGTTCACCCACAGGGCCTTTTAAAATCCTAAAACCCAGGCCATGTTGAAGAAAGGCTCCTGATTGAACTCTAACAAGCCTCTGGCCATCTGATCATGCCGCAAGCATTGCTGCCCATCCGATCATGCTTGATCACGTCCGATCAAGCATCCCAGCCATCAGATCACACTTGCACGTGATGACGACTGTCCGATCGTGCCAGTCGATCCATGAGATCTTCTGTAAGCCACGAGAAACCACAACAAAAATGTATCAGTCCATCGTGGATCGTGCGAAACCTGTTGGGAAATGCCGCCCGATCCACGTGCTAGGAGTGGACCGCATGAAGGCTGACGGGCCGCATGCCCTGTGCGCGCCCGCTGGGCCTAGCCCGTGGTCAGCCTGCACATGCTCACTTGGGTCGCGCTTGTGCCTGGCTTGCATGCTAGCTTGGGCCGGGCTGTGCCTGGCTGCTAGGCCTTGGCCCCTGCTGCTGTCTTCTGGCCTAGCACTGTGGGCCCCGTTGCTTCGTGCACTGCAGGTCCTACTATTCTTTGTTCCTAGACTCCTCGTGACGTACTCTTCGAGCTGGACTTCTCTGCATCTGAATTTTCACTTCTGTGGGTCGAATTCGAGATATTTTTTCTAACAAGACTGTCTGATAATTAACAGTCAAGATCCCTTCATCAGAGATCTATCAAGATTATTAGATCTTTCTAAGATCCAAAAAAATCCTAGAAGAGAGACATAATCTAGAGAGAAAAATAAAATTTTAGAAAGAGAAATAGAGAGAGATACCTGAGAGAAAGTGGGAAGAGAGAGAAAGGTGAGAGGAAAGGGGAACTCTCTCTCCCTTGTTTTTCTTTTTTCTTTCCCTTCTTTCTTTCTTTCTCTTTTCTTTTCTTTTCCTTTCTTCTTCCTCTTTCTCTCTTAGTCGAATTGAAGATTCGGCTGATCTCCTCTTTCTGGACCAATGGACATTCCACTGTTGGTGGCCATGGTCACCGATAGTTGAAGCCTCGACGATGTAGTCGATGCCTTCCTTTTGATGATTGGCGACGATGAATGATGCTGAAAAAGAAAAAAAATTAGGAGAAATTCAAAAAAATAGGATACTCACTTTCCAACTAAATCCGGCAATTTGCTGACCAGAATCTATGCTCCAAAGAGCAAAGAGAGATGGGAAAAAAGTTTACCAAAAGTTCTCAGTATCATACCTAGCTTCTCGATGGCACTTGGTTGTGATTTCCCTCAAGAAGCGGAAGATAATCCTTCTTAGTGACGATTGGAGGCCAACGGTGGTGAATTTCATAAGGGACTTGGTCTCTTTAAATAGAGATAGAAGAGGGAGGAGTTGGACTTTTCCTCAACTTTGATTTTCATCAAAAAATTGGAGGAAGAAGACTCTTGATGGGAGTCTTCTTCGTCAAGTTATTTTTTTTCTAATGCTTTAAAATTCATGCAAGATCTTTTTAGCCTAGCTTTAAAATTGGTGCGGCTAGGTTGAGATATCATAGTTCTCCTATTGGGGAGTGAGTTTGTTGGCACCGCCAGTGAGGGAGACAGAGGGGGTTTCTCTGGGCTGCAGACACTCGTAGATGAGAGAGCCCCAAATGGAGCAAAAGGCAAGGACTAGCATCGGAAGATAATAATGTCATAACCACTTCTTCCTTCTTCTCCTCCCTTTGAAATGAATAGAAGGTGCCCTTTAAATAGAATAGATTTGAGCATTGAAGAGTGGAAAGGATGTGGGTAATTTGTGGGCATTGGAGAATGATGAAAAGTCAGCCATCACATAGGCATGGACATTGGAGAATGGGAAGGGTCAGCCATCATACCGTATCATATGCCCCCCACTTCTAAGCTCGAGCTATTTTTTCAGCTGGGACGAAGAAAGTAGTCGGATTGCAATTGATCTGTTCATAATCAAAAAATTAAGTGTTATTAGAATAATTTTGGTGGTGCTTGTATCTTATTCTTTTGCTATGCTTGTATTTGAGGTTGGCTCGAATTTTTGCCCCTCAATTTATCAGTTGAATAGATCTATATTTGATCTTCTGCTTGAGTGATTATGTGTTCCCATTTGGGCCCAACTATTCGCTAAGTCTTTTCATCAATCCGAGGGTCAGTACTTTAGAGGTCTTAGTCGGAGTTGAGGTGTCTCTAGTCGATCATCCTCGTTGGTTCGGAGGTCCCAACTTAGGATGAGATGTCTTCTTCTAGTTGGTTCAGAGCTTGTACTTTTCATTAGATCGGTTCTTATCCAACCAACTCAAATCATTCGAGTCTGAGCTCGTACTTTTTGTTAGGTAAATTTTCATCTGACCAAGTCAAGTCATCTTGAGTCAGAGCTTGTACTTTTCATTAAATCGGTTCTCATTTGACCAAATTGAAACATCATGAGCCAAGCTCATACTTTGGAGGTCCCAACTGAAGTAGGGGTGTCTCCAGTCGATTATCCTCATAGTTGAGATTTGAAAGTCCTAGCTAGAGTCGGGGTCTCTCTAGGAGAACGATCTGATCCCGACCTCTATCGATTTTTCTTAATTGCTTAGATGGGTCTAGATCCTTAGTCGATTTTTCGCTCTCCTTGCTTCCATTGATTGGTTTCCTTCTTCTGAAAAGGTCAATCGGTTGGCTCACTGGATCTTTAGTTCAACTCATTTTTGATACGAGGAGCGATTCATAGGGATCTTCTTCAGTTGGCCGAGGTTAGTATTTGCACAGCTCTTATCTGGTATAAGAAGCCCGTCCTCATCTGCTCGACTCGCATCCGATATGAGGAGAGTTGGGGGTCGTTATTTAGGTGATTCTCCACTCTCGATTGGTTGAGGTCCACTTCGGCTAGGTTGCTCCGAGTTCATTGTAGCTCGATGTGGTCTGAAAAGGATCTTTTGTTGCTTTATATTGAATGCCAGTCTTGTAACAGGAAGACACAAGGAAGGTAAAAATATGTGAAAAGTTGGAGGGCTGTTAGTTCAAGCCCTCTTTTTAGTGCCAATCTATCATTATCAAATTTTGATCTGACTAAAACCATTTGGAGGGCATTGTTCGATCCACGGTGGTGGAATACGATTTGTCATGGTCACAGATCTGCACACAAAAAAGAATGAAAAAGCTTATCAAATTGGCTCCAGCTGGACTCTCCAATACCGAAGTCAGATCGGACTTTGAAATAACAATAAAGAAATACTAGATGATCAGAGTGGTGTTATCCTCTCCTGATCGGTGTTTGACCAAGCTGGAGATGCTTAGTCTAGATTGGATTTGGTCGATCTGGAAAGGTCAACTTGGATTGGATTTGGTTGGGATCTGGCTGAGCTAGCGATGATCAGATTTGGTCGGTGTCTAGCTAATTTGAAAATGGTTTGATCTAGTCGATGTCTGACCGATCTGGAGATGGTTTGATTTGATCGGCATCTAGCTGATCTTGGGATGGTTTGATCTGGTGATGGTGATGCCATAGTGGGTGTTAGTGGTAAGATCAATATAATCGATGTCAGTACTAGTAGCGATGAAGCAACCTAGGTAAAAGGTGACACCAAAGATGGTGGCGTCACGGATGATGAGGCTGTTGATGAGAAGGGTGCCGGTAGGGCACGGTTATAGGCGGCGGTGATCCGAGTGTTGGCAGAATTAGATTTGAGGGCTTTAGTCATGTCTTTGTTTTCCTTTCTCGACTACCGTTAGTGTTCTCCTATTGGGGAGTGAGTCTGTTGGCATCGTTGGCGAGGGGGATGGAGGGGGCTGCAGACACTCATAGGCAAAAGAGCTCCAAATAGAGCAGAAGGCAAGGACCAATATCAAAAAATGGTAACACCATAACCACTTCTTCCTTCTTCACCTTTGCCCTTTGAAACAGCGTTTAAATAGAATAGATTTGAGCATTGAAGAATGAGGTCAGCCATCATACCTTATCAATAGTAGGCATGCCACCATCTACACCTTATTAGCCAAACCATAGCCTTTTCTAAGGTTCAGGTTGAGCCACTGTCCTCTTAGAATGAATCTCCGGCTGTCTCTGGCCTTGGACCTCTCAATTTGTAGAATTGGTGTCTCGTGATATTATAGCGTGATCTCACCCTACTGGATGAACCTTCATATCAGAAGGCACTTGGACAGCAAGCAAGAATAATTGTATCTTGGAAGTGTTTCTGATCGACCATGAGTATGAGAAAGGTATAATATCACTCTTAAAAATAGTACCTAGCTAATATATCTCACATTAAAACTATTTTTGAAAAGTTGATGTTATTCAACATGATTCTCGAATAAATTTATTTGATATAATTTTGAATGTTAAAAACATCTAACACATCTTAAATTCTTATTAGCATGGTGCTCTCCAGGTTGCAACCCTTCTGGGTCCGCCCATCACATATTCCAGATCTCGGCAGCATGAAATCATCCTCCTCTAATTAAAATTTTCTAATATGTCTTGGTTGCATCTGATACCCCATAGACCAGTGCACTCCTTGTCAATGTGTAATGCGACAAAGCTACAGGGTTGCAAACAAAAGTAAATGCAGATCGACCATCCTAATGTCGCAAAAGCTTTGTACATTGGTACTCCCCTAGCTCCAAGAGAGCATCTCATTCTAAACCTACTTATTTCTAGACAATGAATTTGGACCTATAGTGAAATCTAATGATCAGACAAATCTGATAACAAACAAGAGGATAAGTGCTACTTAATAGGCTGCCAACTTTTCCACAGGCAAGAACAATGGGTCAAAACATCATCTGTTTCCAACATCTCATCATATTCTCTTTCTTAGCTGCTAAAATATTTTAGGGTATGTATTTTTGGGGAGTCAGACTTTAGAATGAAAATGGGAATAAGTGACTCCTATTCCAACCATTTGTTTAGAGGAAGATCCATCTTTATTCGGTTGCAAGGAAAAATAGGAATATACTCCAATCTTTCCAAACCAATCTCTACTCTTTCTTAGGATTCAAATTTCGAATAAAACCAAATAGGTAGGGATATGGCCATTTAGATTTTCACTCCAACCAATTTCGATTCCAATTCCAAATGTGCCCTTAATTTACGGCATAGGCGGGCAGATGCTTTTATCCATCCACTAATGATGTTCATGGACGAAAGCACTAACACCATAAGAAAGGTATGCGATAAGACGCACACCCACGCACACCATAAACAAAGCAGCAGCACAGTTTTGTCAGCGAATTTTCGTGCAAGAACATTGAATAATAGAAATAGCCCGACAAGTTTTCCAAAGAGATCCTACAAACGCTCGTGGACAGCATCTAATTCAAGGTGGTTATTATAGTAAGTTATTCGTTCAAATAATCGGAGTTAGAAGTTGTTGTCTTTACTTAGAGGGGGAGTTACGAGTAAGACAGCTGGGTTTTGATTTGATATTTGATTAAGTCATTGGTTTAAGAGCTTAAAAATCTGCCAGCTAGCATTACTTGGAGCTATAAGCTCTTTTGTTTGGGAGTTGATAACAAAGGCTTATGAATGGAATCTAAACGGCTGTACTTGAGCAGGAATCACGAGGACTGGAGTATAAACAATCTAAACAGCTAACCACTATTGGTTGTGAGTGAAAGGCCTATTGGCACGTTCTTAGCTATTCATCTCCCATCTCCATGCATGCATGTGGTTGCTTAGTGGTCAGTACTTGCTGGCTCCTGATTGGCCAACCTAATTAAGGAGGCACAAGCAGTGTAGATCACTACTAGTGGGATCTGAATGCAACCTATAACACGTAAAATGCTTGTTAGTAATGATGGCCCAATGGAAGTGACGAGCATTGCTCAAAAAAATAATTAATTGGTTTGTCTAAGTTTATGTTATGGTATGTGTTCTGAAGATATGGAAGAAATAATATCAGGGGATGGTGTCTATCAAAGTGAGTGAAAGGATCATAAAGTATAGGACTTGTATTACGAGGTTTTAGAGTTTTGTCTCCCGGGCAGTCATCAAATTTCGTGAAGGTTGGTGGTGGGGGGACATGTGGGGATGGGAGTCCGAACTCCCGAGTGGGAGGGTACGGTGAGAGCGGCAGCGCACGCTCGTTGGTGCTTGCCGGGTTGTCTCTTTGCTCGACAAGGCCATGGGGTGTTGGACGAATCTTGCTCCATCTCCCACGCCTCTCCCCTCCACTTGCTATAAACGCCATGCTTATCCTTCGTCCAACAAAGGCAGTTAGAATAGAAGTAAGAGAGGTTATTCCATCACCTCATCGAGTGCAGAAGGATGAAGCTGGGCAGCCAAAGGAAGGTGTCGCAAAGAGGAGGTGGTGGTGGGCTTGGAAGAGCTCTTAGAGAGCAGAAGGCCAGGCTTTATATCATCCGCCGATGTGTGGTGATGCTCCTCTGCTGGCATGACTGATTCTAGGGAAGAGCAGAGGAATTTGGTTAATTAGTCTTTTGTTGTACATATATCGATCAGAAGACTAGGTTTTTATTTTTTTCTTTAGTTTTTTTTTTTTTTTTGCTTTTTGGGGAACTCGACTCCAGGTCGGTCCTTTAGACGGCCTTTTTTTTTCCTTTGCCTTCAGGCAGGCGAAGATGGGTCAACTTGATATTTTTGGCGTCAAATACCTTGTACATTAAAATGGATTCTGAAATGGATTTATTCTGCTCTTGTATTCAAGTATGTAGCAATGGACTCTATATCTCTCTCTGCGCCCGCGCCTGTATTGCTATATTCCTTTTCATTTTACACTTTACCAATCCAGCAAGGAAGTTGGCAGTCGGATGTTTGTTCTGGGGAACCCCATCATCTGTATTGCATCAGTCTTGGAGGGCTACCGCATTAAGCTAGTAGTGGAGTGGTGTGGGATAAAATAGTCAGTGACATCGGGAGAGACTAGTCACTAGCCTTCTCTTTCTTTTTCTTTTTTTCTTTTCTTTTTTTTTTTCAAATATTGGATACTAAGAGACTATCATTTGGCAAGTAGAATCCATATTACCAATTATGAATGCCAATGATTCCCTATATGAGATGTATCTGACTGAAAGGAATGTTTTACAAACAACTATGGTTGCACAAAATATTGATATTTTCATTTATATGAATAATGCAGATTTGTAGTTCATTATTAGATCAAGGTGATGTATCTTATACTTTGATTAAGGATGAACAATCAAGATTTTTTTCACAGTACATAGAGGTCTGATCTTATGATTTGTTTAGACACTTGACACTCTATCCTTGAAGTGATAGGTTGCACATTGCAATGAAACAAGGTATAGTGGTTGCCAAAATTACTACCACAAATCTTATAAGTCATCACGAAAAGTTTAAGTGGTGGATTAGTGGCAAAAAGTTTATCACTTAAACACCATCATTAAAAGTTTCAGCTATGTTTAATTAGTCATTGCTAAGATAAGCTACAGCTACAATCATAACAACGTTATTCTTATTGTGAAGATATGTCATGTTGTGGTGAATACATTTTTTGTTTGATTAAGTGATATTGTGCATGCATACACGATCCACTAAACTCACAACCATAAAAAGCATTATTCTATTTGATCTTTAGGAAAAATAAGGGTTCCCATACTATATGTTAATAACTTACTCATAGTGCTTTTCATTGTTCCTTATGTTAATAATGAACTGAAACATGTAGATAAAAGGGTGAATATTGAAGCATGTGAAGCGAGGTGCTCTGCATATTGATATCATATTGCTTAGACTACCATAGGTCATTGCTTCCGAGTAAGGTGTGAACTCTAGGCATTTCTTCATTATATTTGACAATAAGACATTGCTTGCTTGCTTGGTTGTTGAATTGTTTCTTATTTTATCCTATTCGATTACTCTCGCTTTTGCTTGTGCAAGCTTAAACCATGATTTTGTGATGTTTGCCTCCTTGCCAAGATGTTTAACTTCTTATCAGCTTACATCTATTTTATTAGTTTGAGGAATATGGTGCTTTGATACATGTAAATATGATACTTGTCCAAATGGGTTGTGTTTGGAGTCCTTTAATGGAGTTGAAGCTTTTCTGAGTTCTTTCGGCGTATAAAAGATAAGGATTTGAAAACCAGGTTCCATTGTGTTGTTGCTTGCAGCAATAAACTATGAAACCTGTAATTGCTTACTCAGGATATAACTAAGGTGTAAGCTAGCTAGTAAGCCATGCTTCACTGCAGCTCGAAAATGTTTTAGTATTTTAAGTAACATGATTTATTAGAAGCCAGTCAAGAAAGTATAAATTATGAAATCATGCTTCCCTGCAATTAATTTCACTACTTCTTACACCTGATTCCAACTTGAAGTCTCTTTGCTTCGGCTTTCACTTTCTCCTCATGCTGGGATCATGCTCAGACCTCGTCGGCGTGACTTTAGAGTTTGTTTTTATGAGACATTTTATTTGAGAACTTGCTCAACAAATCATTATTTCTATCAACAGTAAGCATTGTATTGATGTTAGATAAGATTGGTCTTTGCAGCCATTTGGATGGACACATGAATCTGATGGTCCTGCAATCCTTTGCTCTTGTCTACTGTTTTAGTCATAAGCCATATTATGACTAACAATTTTAATGTGTAGGAAAAGTCCAGTCAACAATCCAACAAAATTTATGGTGTCATCCTTTCACTCATTCAATTGGAGCAGTTTTTATAGAGTAGAAAAAATCCACGCTTTAGACTTTGGATGGACATGTAAACGGAGACAAAGAACTCTGCTATCAAATTCAGTTTATTGAAATCTATAAGTCTAAGCAGGAGTAAGAAAAGATAATACTTCAAAATTATTCAAGCAAATCATTTCGGTTTTACATGGTCTTGTTGCATGATCTGGTGTAATAGAATCGTAGTCTAATTAAATAGATCTCCGATCAACATAAGTTTGTTGATCATAAAGCCATTTACGTCTCATGCAGGATTTTTATTATTTAAATTAAACCAATAAAATCAACTATAAATCTATATGTAGAATGAGATTGATATATTATATGAATCACCTATTAGAATTTACACATGGTGGTTCCTGGAGCACAGTTGCTCAGCAACATTGGAAAACTTCTCATTGAGCCCATTTCTCACTCTCTAACTGATTTCTGACCAAGCTTAAGAAAAGGCTTCAACTATTCTATTGAATCCCAAATGCTTCACAGGTGTTCCTTTCTTTCCTTCTTTGGTTTTTGGTGAATTCACATATATGAGATGTTTATTCTTATTAAGGTAAGGCCTAGTTTGTCATGGTGTTGGAAGGAAGTAGGTAAGGAGAAAGTACTAGACCTCTATATATACCCCAGGGCCAAGTTAGCGAAAATTTTTCTCGCCTGAGAAGTTAGTACCATTATAATCACATCATGCAGATATTATTTTCTATGGACCCTGACTTCTTATATGATCTTGTTGTAGGGGACATTTGCATGCCCTTTTGGCTTCTTGTTGCTCTACGATTGGGACCATGGTTGGGTTTCTAGGAGGAAATACTAAGATTTGTGAATGAGAGTTGAAGGCAGGATGAGAGCATTACCATGCATCTTTCTCATAGTTACTTATCAGAGAAACAATTATTATTACAGTTTGGCATTTCTATCAATTAGACTTTATCTTGTTCGGTCTTACTTACAATATTAAACCGTCACATCGAACTGTCTATTAACAGTTTAATATGCTGGTCATCTCATTCTGAAAAGTTAGTTACATCTAAACTAGCTATGCTGAATAATTGAAGCTTGTTTCTTTGTGATTTTCTTCTTCTTTTCTTCAAATATGCATAGGCAATACTGATTTATTCATCTAATATTCATATGCAGCTGTGCCACACATGATGCTGTCAACCCACTGCTCAAAATATTGGCAGACAAGAAGGCTTAGATTTGAAATATGGACTCTATATCTAATTCAAGGTTAAATCACACAAATTGGATTGAATTCTTTGTTATGCTAGAATTGTTCCTAATTGTTTGCAGATCCATATAATAATTTAATTACAAGTGTAATAGAGTATACTTTTATGTATTTATGTATTATTATTCATTTGAACAAAAGTATTGTATGGATATCCAACATATTAAGTGCTACCATGATGATATCCATTATACTAAAACTGCTCCTAATTGCTTATAGATCTATATAACGATTCAATTACAAGGGTAATAGAGTATATTATTATGTGTTTATGTATTGTTATTCATTTGAGTCAAGGTTTTACGTTCTAGTGAGATAGGGGGTATTCCGGCCGTCTCATCTTGTTTCTATGAGAAAATAAGATCAGAATAGGGTTGGAACTTCGAAACTCATCTATATAGAGAGAGAAAAAAAGAGAGGAAAGGAAAAAAAAGATAAAGAAAAGTAAAGGAAAAAGAAGAAAAAAATGAAACAAAGGAAAAGAAAAGAAACATAAAAGAAGGAAAAAGAAAAAGAAAGAAAGAAAGGAATAAGTAAAGAAAAAAAGAAAAGAAGGAAGGAAGGTAGAAGAAAAAAAGAAAAAAAAATTAGATGAGAAAATTGAAGGATATCTACTGGATTGCATGATCGAAACTACTGTCGAGCTGGGATGGGACAGCGGGATGTTTCATTCCATGAAAAAATCGAAACATCTCTATCCTACAAGATTTAAAACTTTAATTTGAGTAAAAATATTATTTGAATATCCTACATATTACGTGCTACTACGATTATATCTTTTTAAGAATAATAACAATTTGAACCCTAAGATTTAATCTAAAAAAGTATTAATTTAAGGTCCTCTTTACATTCTCCTCCTTTCAAAAATTTCAATTTTACAACTTCTGCCTCACTCTTTTCTTGTTTCTTTTCTTTTCTAGCAATCAAGCACAAAATGAGCGCATCCAAACAGACCTTTAATAGTTCAAAAGATTAAATATTATAAATTAAAAAAAATGAAATGAATCATAATTTTGAAATTTACATTGTTCATTTTCTGTATTTCTTGCTGTTCAAATATAAGAATGTAACATTTGCGGCGACAAACGGTCGAGTAGGCGAGGCGTGGCTGCTTGGCCTCCTTGGAAACGTCCAACGCGATCTCATTTGTGGCAACTGGCAATTGGTGTGGCAGCAGTTCCCACTTCCGCATCAGTTATTCAGTTCCACCCATCCACCGCTACTCTGATCTTCCAACGACGTCCGCTAATTTTTCTCCAGAAGCGATGTTGTGGTAATCCCGAAACAGAGGAAGAAAAGAGAAGGAAGCGCGAAGAGGGACAGAGCGAGGGACGATAAGAAGAGACACGGCGAGCATGACGATCGTTGAAGCCGCCGCCGCCGCCGCGTCGTGGCCTCCTGGGCTGGGCTTCGGCCGCACCGGCGAAGTAAGCCTCTGCTCGCGGCACGGGTTCCGGTCGGGGCTCCGGAGGCGACTCGTCTCCTTTAACGGGCAGCGGACTGCCGAGCGTCTCCTCCTCTCGCCGCCGTTCCCATCTCCATCAATCTCCCACGGCCGCATCGGCTCCTATTTTTGGCCCACGCTGCGGAATCCACGCAAGCTTCCTCCGCCACCACCGTCTCCTCCTCCTCCTCCGGCAAGACCATCGTTCCTGACAATGAGTTCTCCCTAGCCAAGGTCTCTTCCCTTCTCTCCCTAAACCCTATACTGTAATATTTTGCTTTTACTGCTTTCGATCTTTCAGAATCCAATATAACTTTGCAATCCATCCATAATAATTTGTGGATTTAGTTCCATACCCTGTACCCTTAGAAGAAGAGTGGCTTTTCTATCATTTTGAGGGGATTGGATCTTTGAAGTTCGAATCTTTAAATATGCTTCAACTGATAGCTTGCTTGGCTTGCTGATAAGGTAGTACAACTTACCTATGCTTGTCCTGTAAGAATAAGGGCAAGTGGAATTCTCCTAAACTAGACTCAAATCCTATTAGCAAGACTAATACCGAAGGAATCCACCCTAATCCTAGTTCTTATCGAGTTATGTATGGTGAAGATCATTTTCTTACATTTACGTGCCACATTTTTTTTCGAAATCATTCATTATTTGTTTAATTTCTGTTCTCTTCTAAACTGAACATAATTAGTATTTGGCAATTTTAGGAGTTAAGCTGCTTCTAGGTAAAGATGTAGAAGAAGATGCAATGTCGATTGTTATCACCTGAATGCTTTTTATCTTGGTGGAAACTCATAGTTCCTTTTACATCACATTTAATATTTGCAAATTCCTGTGCATCTTTGGTGGGTTTACCCAGTCTGTTCTTACAGGAAACTTTATGCTTGTGTTGCAGGTCTCATTTGGTGTCATTGGTTTAGCAGTTGGAGGCACACTTCTCTCGTAACTAGATGCATGATGAAAAATTTAGATGATCTGCACGTCATTCTGATTTTCATAACTCAATCATATCTTATTTTTCAGATATGGTTTTGGAGCATATTTCAGCTTTCTCCCTGGATCCGAGTGGTCTGCTTTAATGCTAACATACGGATTTCCTCTTGGAATTATTGGCATGGCTTTGAAGGTAATTCCTTACTGGCATGAGCTTGGTATTTTATGACCACAAGAACTTTCACAGCTTATTGATCTGAGAAACCTTTTTCTATTATGTACATATATGGTAAAAGGTATACTATTAAAGACCATGTGAGGATGAAATGAATTGAAAGCTATGTGCCTTTTTACAATGTTTAATGAATAACAAGGAAAATACTTTCAAAAATCTAGTATTTGGTTTTAAACAAATCACAATCATGTCTGATTATAGGATTGCTGGTTTTTTTATCACTGTCTAGGGAAATGAAATTGTTGAGGTGGAAAGAATTATTTTTCTGCTGTAGTATAATTCCTATTGATTTTCATGTAGCTGGCTCAAAAGTTTCTTGTTTCCAGTGGTGTTTCACTGAATCTTGCCAATGAAATTACAAAAATGAAGGGACCTTTTAGTGGTTCAAATACAAATAACAGGGACTTCCATGTTGGCCAGTTCTCACACTGCATTTTGAGGCTTTTAAAATGGTCATGGGAGGATGATCTTGGGATTTGATACTGTGAAAGTTAATGTAAAGCAAATGCTATCTTGTGAGGGTATAATGCCAACAACTACAAAAAAAAGACAGACATCATGATCATGATGAGACGCCAAAGGTTGCAATCTGGATTCATTTATGAACTTTATCCATACCATCCATGTGCAAGTTTAACAGTTAATAAATAGATATATGGACATGATACTAAAGTTCTGTAATATGTGTGCAACAAAATGAGCTCCTAATATAACTATTTTTAACAGCTACAGCATAAAGTTTGACAACCCTAGTTAGAATTTTCATGGAAGGCTTGAAGCTATCTAATTTCAATTTGTAGTTGGCAGAGGTGTGGTTAATCTGATGTTATAAATATGCTTGTTACCCATTCTAGATTTCTGGGTTATGATTACTTTCAAAGAGGGTGAACTACTTTATTATTTTCAAGAAATCTAGCTGTGGATATGCTTAAGGATCAGTAAATCTGGGATTTGAAATTACTGTATTCTTGTATGATAACATGGAGTTTTACCCTATGGAGAATATGCAGCCTTATTGTCTCCTTGACTATACTAAGGTTGTTCAGGAAGCTTTTGTGATTATGTACTTTATTGATGAATTCAAGTCATAAGATTTTAGCTCTTTCAGGAAAACATGCATTTGATTGTGATTATTACTAAGAATGAAAAACCATAAATGTTTCCAGTTAATACTCTTGCAGTGAATGCCATAACCTGCTTTAGATGTTAAATTCATCTTTAAGTAATTTATGTTCTCACTTATGACATTTGCTTTTTTTTTTGGCTCATAGCCTTGTTAAACTGGATCCTTGTGTTACTAAATGATGTCTTGTAATTATTGTTATCACCACTTGGAGTATGTACTGATGTCATGTTCTTTGAGAAATCTCCATAAATAAGTTTCAGATGAGGGACTGATTTCCAGTGCTGATCTTATAGATACAATTCACCTGGAGCCTTGGATATCCTTTAGATCGTTGTCCTCATTGCATTATCTGGTTCATCTTCTACTTGGCTCTACCACTTGGTAATGGGTGATTAGATGAGTATGATGATTGTCGGTCATGAATGAGTAACCTGATACTTTGGATAGGACAAGCATCCAAAGTCATGATATTTTGATGGTAAAAGTGTTTGTAAAACATTATGGACAATAAGCTTGCTGGTTGTAATGCCCAGCTGATGCTGTTAGATAACTGTAAGACATGGTTGTGAACTTAAATGGAAAATTAGTTTAATGGTGCTGGAGGCTCGAGCTAAGCTTCATTAATGTTTGATGGCAAACTGCTTCCTCGTGTAGATGGAAGACTGCATTTGTAATGACACCACAGAGTAGCATTAACTATGAGTTTTTATTAATGATATATCGGGGACAGGAACATCTTTGTGAAGAAGAAACTGAAAGACTGACTAAAGGGCAGATATAAGAGTACTTGAGGAGGACTGATCATAATAGAGCGGGTCAAAGCAGCATTCCTCTCTGAGTGGCTCCCTTTATGACCATAGACATCTCTTTATGTTTGTCTGTGTGCACCAATATTTTGTCTCACTTTATCATGCCCAAATGATGCAAGACAAAATATAGTTCTGGATATGTATGGTGACATTTAATGAAGATGTCATATAGATAGCTAGTGCTATATATATATATATATTTTGCATGCTTTGTTTTGGCAGCTTTAAGTGAGCAATATGGCGTTGAATGTGTCTTGCTGCAATTTTTTCTTAGCTCAAAATGATTCTATGCAGAAATCTTCATTAGATTGTCCTTGTACGTATTTTGCAACAATTGTTTTTGCTGAAGGGTTTTCCCCATCATTCATGCCGTTTTAGTTTGAGCTTGATATTAAATATCAACTAGCTTGAAAATGAACAGGACAATCATTGTATCAAGAACCTTAGCGGAAAATTGCAAAAATATAAAATAATTAATATTATTGTCCATAATTTTCTCAAGATTGTTGACAGTTGCTGTTTGTAAAAGTGGAATTTGTCTTGTTATTTTAATTTCCCTTCACATATGCTATGTGCAGTATGCAGAACTAAAACCAGTGCCATGCATCACCTACTCTGATGCAGAAGTTTTAAGGGAAACATGTGCAACTCCTATTCTTAAACAGGTGAGTTCTAAAGCTAAGCACCCCCTCTCTTTTTCCTTTTCTTTTCCTTTTTTTTTGGAACTGATTGTCATTGTAAATATTCTTTTAATAGGTTTCTAATTAAACTGTTCAATATGGCATAATTGTTTTTGGGAAGCAATTATATATGTTACTTTTCCTAAATAGGAACTGAATATAGCATAGCTGTATTAGAGCTGAAACATTAAGAAGCATATTTCACTTCCCAGAGTTGAAAAGTTATATGAAGGCTTCTAGTGTGAAAACAATTCACCATCTATATGATGTTCCTAATATTTGCTGAACCAGTATTGAGGGTTATACTGGCCAGCTATTGGTTTGGTATGACATTGGTACATATTGTATCAACTCGAGGTGTATCGGGACCAGGGGGTGGTGGAGGGAGAGGGGGAAGTGGGAGGAGGAGAGGGAGAGAGGGGGGGAGGAACTGAGGGAGACAAGCATACATTCGACCTCTGATTTGCGAGTTTATGAATCATTGTCTTTGTTGGTGGCCATGGCAATGGCATGGTAAAAGATAAGAAGGAGAGGTGCTTGTCATTGTCGTCGTCATCATTGTTGTTGTGGCGGCAATGGAACCCTAACCCTAGCAAGGGAATCATAAGAGAGGAGTCATGCAATGAGGATCAGGAGTTTGAGAATGAGGGGAGAGGGTTATATATCATATGATCCATGTTCAATTCCAGAATCAAGCAGAACCATATGGTTCGGACCGGCTTTGACCTGTGACTGAATCGGGTAGTGGAACCATCCCGGTTCAGGACAATTGGCAGACCTTGCTAGCTCCCTTTGTTTCTCATTATTTTGGCGAATGCAGACATCAGAGTCAAAATCTGACATCTAATGTGAACTGGACATGTCTTAAAAAGGTTTCTGCAATGATTATTTCTACTGCATATTTGGCACATGCAGTGCAAGTGAGAGAAACATGTAGCATATGGCACATGCAACATAAGTGAGACAAGCATATACTAGATGGAAGTTTGACATGTGTACGGCATGTGCAACACAAGTGAGAGAATCATATACTGGATGGAATTTCAACACATCTATTGCGCATAGGAGATGTGCAGATGGCTTTAATCATGTCCGTTTAGAGATTTTTATTATGCACCTTGATAAATATATTCCCATGAATCGTGCACCTCCTATTCTTGGGCTAAATTTAACTAAGGTGGTGTTTTTAGATATGGGAAAAGCCAAAACCTTACCTTCTCTCATTGGAACTCTAAAAAATAATAACAAAATGTGCATGGTAGCTACAGTCAGGAAAATAGAAGAGTAATGCCATGCTATGCTGCTTGTTATTTGTCTGATGTGGCAAATGGGGGACTGTTCCATTTCACGCCCAAGGCCCCTTTTGGTGTATGGAACAGATGTATGTTATATATGCTGGAACAAAAGAGGCCAGCTATAAAGCCTTTCCTTTTAATATGGAGATAGAGATATGTAGACAAAGTGTGAAGTTGAAATTCATCATCAGTTTTTTTGTTTGTACTATTTAGTTTCTACCAACCTTTTTTGGATTTGTTAGTATTTCTTTGAATAGAAGTTTTACCTAGAAACCTGGTGTGGTTCCATGTATTCTTGAGTGTTGGTCATTGCAGCCTCCAAAAATCTAGGCATGGGTAGACAGAATATATATAAAATATATAGTATATTTTATACATTACATGCATAAACACATGCATTTGGTTTAATTTAAATAGCTATGAGTTTGCAAGTTGTTTAATTTATATGGCAGACTTATTTAAGGTTATGTAAGATATATGAGATAGTTAAGTTCATAATTAATCATGATTGATATTTAAAATATAAACACATTTGGCTTAAAGTTTCAGAAAATTGATTTATAATTAAAACATGAGGATAATTTGCTTAAAGTGCCCACAAAACCTTCATGACACTTTACTTAAGGGTGTCCAATACTTAAAACTAAGAGTTGCTTCTATGACATTCCAAGAAAAGTATGAAGTATTGGACACTTCTTGCTAACATCAATAGGACACTTCAAAGTGAAGTATCCAACATGCCATGTTTAAGTGTTTAAAAGTATCGACACTTTCAGATAGCTTGAAAATGAAAATCAGGTAACATAGTTTAATAATAACAAGTTTCTTGCACTTGCTGTACCTTCAGTCGTTAGCCTTATATTTGCTGTCATTAATTGGGCTCTCGGATATTGATTATCCTTCTTTACTTGTTATATTTCATGCTTCTCTATATGTGCAAACAAGGACTGCTGTACAGGAATCGGAACTAGATCTGATGTTAGCCGGTCGTTGGTACGGTTTAGTACGGGTTGGTACCAGTCTGTGCCGGGCTGAACCAATAGGGTAGAGAAGGGGAGAGGGAAAGAAAGAGAGGAAGAGAGAGAGAGAGGTGAGAGAAGGAGAGGAGAGGAAGAGAGGCCTCCGACGACTGTCAGAGGCCATCCGAGCTTTGCCAAGCTTGATATGAGTGGAGGAGCAAAAAGAGAGAGGAGAGATCTTATTGGATTACTGGAGGCCTCTAGATGGATGGCGACTCTGCCGCGAGTTCTTTGATGGCCGGCGAGCCAACGCCGAGGGAGCTGAGGCTGAAGGAGGGCCTCTGCTCTCCTCTAGTTCGAAACAGGGTTCGTCTCTATTTTGTAATTTTTTTGTTATTTATCAGGCGAAGTCAGCAACGCAATTGTCGACTTCACCATATTTTTTTTTTATAATTTTGGTTGAAGTCGGCAAATGGTGAAGTCGGCCGCAAGAGGCTCTCTTTCCTTTCTCTCTCCTTCTCTCCCTCCCCCTCTCTCTCTTCCTCTTTATTCTCCCTCCCTCCGAGATGGCCGCTATGCTGTTTTGCACACCGAAACCAGACCGGTATCCCACCGGTACGGTTTGGCACGGCCTGAATCATCCAATTCGGGATGGTTTGGCGAATGACCGCAAACCACTTATGTGAGTAATTATTCAGTAGTAAAACATCTAGTTCCACTAAGGAATCAAATTATAATTGTCTATTTTCTGATCTAAAAACATACTATTAGCTATTTAGTTTAATTAAGAAATATGATATTAGTTAAATTCTTTCCTCTTATTTCTTTTCAATAGTTTCTTTTGTCTTTGAGCTGATGTAGGAAGAAAACTAAGGTTCTTTTTTGCATAAGATGCTCAAGCAGATTTTGATCACCACTTTGAATTGGAATCCTGGGAAGCCAACTAAGGATATATTATCTAGTGTTTATTGTCCATTGTTAGTTATGAAACAGCATTTCCCAAGATTGATAACACCATCCATTGTAATGTAGGACCTTGAACATTGTTCTTCAAGTGTTTGGTGTTTTTTTGTCATTTTTACTGCAAATCCAAGCATTGTTGAAGTGAAAAAGCAATATTGTGAAAGCCTCAAATAGTTGTCTCATAAGTTGTAACATTGTAGAATTGTTTGGTGAATTTGATAGTAGGAATGGCCTTGCTAGCCATTTGCGGAGGTCATGTTTAGTCTTGAATATTATTGTTACCACGATATCCCCCATGGTAGGGATCACCACAATCACCCCCGTGGCAGGGTTGCCACATTATATCCCGGTGGCGAGGTATCACCATGATCACCTCCGATCTTTACATAATCAAGTCCGGACTCATACATAGTGGACTAAAAGTCAAGTGGTGTATATATATATATATATATATATCTATATCTATATATAT
>KE504950.1:487931-506268 GCA_000441515.1 Elaeis oleifera
TCCTCTCTCTCTCTCTCTCTCTCTCTCTCATTCTCTCCGTATGTGTGTGTGTGTGTGTTCCGTCACTCTCCATCTTAGGTAAGAAAGGGGAAAAATGGAGGAAAAATATGTCAAGAAATCCTAATCAGAACGCACACTCTATCAATCGATCTCAGCATTCTTCAAAAATGGTGGCTTGATCAAAGGGTAAACTTCACTGAAAACACTCTTACACTGTATATTCTCCACAAATTTGTGAAGTTAAACGATCACTTCTTACCTTGAGGCCGAACAACAATGAATGAATACTCGCAGCTATCACCCAGTTTCATATTTTCAAGATTCTATCTACTTGCTTGGAGAGCAAATAGATGGCCAATGACTTTGAAACACGTGGCCCATGAAGCATGAACTTAGCTGCAAGTTAATTTGGAGGGCATAGGCAACCTGGCCATCCAATCTGACTTTCGGAAATTCTTCTAATGTGTAATGTGACATATTAGAACTATACATCAGAGATTACACCCCCCGACGCTGTCAAGGTGCCCTTTGATAGCTCAGTGAAGGACGCCGGAGGGATGTTCTTCATTTAACCAACCATTTCTATTCTTTCAGACTACTCATGTTTGTTGTGAAGCCAACAGCCCAGCTGACCAGTTAAAAATATTGTGACTGAGTGAAATTTTAACTAAGAGATTTAACATTGTAGTCCACTGTAAAATTCATAAATAGAATTTTTCTCAGCCATTTATTATATAGGAACAATGTACATGGAAACATAATTCACTCTCACACACAGGAATCTAAATGAAGCACACGACGTGCATATGAAGAAATAAATGATCTTATAGGCAAAAATTAATAAGTTTAGTTTAAAATTTATGAATAATAAGTAATGGCAACATACACATTTACAGTTTACTAATATTTGTATTTGATAAACAGTGACCATTCAGGATAGGGATTTGGGAAGTGGGTGCATAACTGCATATGTTTAAGTGCTATCATATATAGTCAAGTTGTTGTGTAGAGTTGCAAAGCATTTTGATAATTATTGCAAGATGGAATCAAATGGAGGATGGAGTCCGATACCTAGAAGATTTGTTCATGATAATAGAGATAAATAGGAGATTATCAATTTTTTATAAATATCAGTAATTCTATACAGATTAATTAAGAGAATGGTTTTGTCCAAGACTTCATTAGTCCTTAAAAAAAGGAACCAATCTGACTCAGACTCAAGAATTTCATGCTCAGGCTTGTCCATATACAAGACCAAGTATGTAAAATCTAGTGGGCCAAAATTAAGAGAAATATGAAATAAGTTGCTCTTTCCCTGGAATTGATTCTAGCGTATAAGACCCCATACTATCATCAAACATGAAATCCCATTAAGTTTGAATTCATAGTCTTGTGTGGCATTGGAAGTCATCCTTTTCCTTCTTTAAATGTATTTTTTCTTTAAGCGAGATCAAGTATATATTTGTCCTTTCTGCATTCCCACCATTCTCCCTTCATGCCTCTATAGAGCTACTTCCATCTGAGATAAGCCATCAACTAGTTTAGTTCATACTCCAATAAGGATACATACATAAGAAGTAGATATCATAAATTACGTATCAAAATACCAGACTGCCAGCCCTCCTTACTACTACACCACAAACAACTGCAGTACATATCTTGAGTAGGAATACACTTCCTAAACAAGGTAAATACCAATGACATACATAACCACGTGTTCCTAGTTATCGTGAAATTTTCTTGATGATACCAGCCCATCACCAGACACAATGGATGTGAGGCAGATGCATCACCGGACTACTCATCATTACTCTTATTTGCAAACAAAGTGTCCTAAAAGTTTGCCAAATGATGGGCTTCCTTTTGTTCTACTTTTTATTACATAGTGGCCTGAGGGATATCACACAATATTGTTGATAAGGATTAATTCCCAAATGTTCTCATACATTTAGGCCACCTGTTTTTATTCTCATGGCCCTATGAATAAAGCTTTTAGCTCAGAAATGTCCACAAGCTTCTAATCATGCCAGGAACACGTACTATAAGCAATGGCATTTGTAAGTGTCACAATTAATTGGTGACAAATTTCGGGTCCGAAAAATGTCGGTATAGCATCAAATTGGTGCAATTGGCATTCCTTGGCAATGCAAAAGTTTGGTTTATTTGCCATCTTCCAGATGTAGCAACACATATATGATGCAACAAGGGACCAAACCCCACCATAACAAACTTGTTAATGACTTCGTAGTCGTTAATCTGTCATCGAGTCTTGTGTTCTCTGAGGGGAAAAATTCAGTCTCAACTTAAAGGTAGGGTTTGTTGGGAATGCTTACCAGGTGGGAGATTGTATCAAAGTTTGGTATGACTCGAACCAAATTGATTTAGATAGCTGGATCAATGAATGAGGTCTTGAAGGAACACAAAAAGACTAGTGAAATGGCAACGGAACTGAAACTACTCCCTAACCACCTTCTTTTGGAGGCCAATAAGTACTCTTTGTGCATGCAGGATCCCTCAGCATACCCCAAAATGGACGACCCCAGCAAGCTTTCCCCTCCAAAGGTTGAGAAGCATTTCGTTATTCCTTTGGTTCCAGAAACACTACTACTACTACTACTACTACTTCCAACCAAGCATTTAGAATTTTTCTGCCGGCTGATCTATTCTTTTTTTTAATTTTTTATTTTTCCTTCAAGAGTTCAAAGACTACACCCAGCTCAAACACAAAACGGGGGATCAAAAGTGGCCAGCTTCAGCCCTTTAGACTCCAAACTGAGGTAATGTTAGCTACAACGAGTCACTGGTTGGGTGCAGCTCTTGTATCAAATCACCAGTAAACCAATTAAAGTTGCTAATTAGAGTCAAACCACTTTTCCATGCAAAGTTTACCTGTCCTTCCGTACCTGCAGTCATGGTCATCGAGCTGATAGCCTAAGCTGACATGCATACAGTACACAGACCATGTCATAAAAGAATCTTTGCACCGCACAGTGGAAATGTATATGCTTCTCGAGAAAAGGTCATCGAAATGGCGTAGGAACTTTAAATTGCTCAGCCAATAGTTAATGATACTTGCAACACATTTTCTTCTGGTTCTTCTGGCTTGCAAAGAATTAAAGTCTACATATATACCACTTAATTGTTTTAAGCGTTTTGATTCTTTTAATGAAGCTTTATATTCACTACAAGAAAAAGTAGAGAAGGTAAACTTATGTATCTTACTTTTAACTTATATGACAGCAACGAGGACAAATAAAAGAGCAAGCGTTTACGAAGAGAGTGCAAGAATTGGTTGCTGAGGAGGCCAAACAACGGATTCCTATGGCGCAAGGTTTGCCATTGACTACTGATAAACCTCAGGTAATCTCACAAGTCCCGTCTCCTAAATACTTTTCCAAAGCTTCCTCAGTCCACCCTTGTAGTTCATTTTATAGCAAATAATGACATTTTAATCAGCAGAATTTACCAAGACCACCCGTAAAGGAGCAGACAAAGCCACTAAATATTAAGCTACACACTGAGCAAAGAGCAGCCAGGCGTGCTGGATTCAATAACCTGGTAAGCCTCTGATGGTTCAGAAATCATCTATTTCTCTGATATTTCATGAGCACGCCAATGCTGACCACAAAGATTTCGTATTGAATCCCATCAGCATTAATTCTAAAGTTCATGCAGGTCTCAAGCAAAAACTATTCCTTGGAGATCGTTCGGAGATTTGAAGAGAAGCTCCTAAAGGTGTTGATATTATGATACTGGTTCTCATCATTCAAGATGAATAACAACACTGACATAGTAGGTCCTACAATTAATAACATGCATGCAGGTTATAGAAGAAGAGGAGATAAAGACGATGAGAAAGGAGATGGTTCCAAAAGCGCAATTGATGCCAATGTTTGACAGACCATTCCTTCCACAACGGTAATGCAAAATTTGAATAGAAATGGAATAACGAATTAAATCTGTTCACCAATGACCGTCCCATTTTATAGTTCATCCTTTCCAATTGGTGGAAAGACGATGATAACATCAATAATATATACAATCACAAAGAGGCTATTAAAATTGAAACAAGTGCCGATATAAGAATATGCAGGACTATTTTTTGGCGAGAAATATGCAGGAGATATTTCTGAACTCAACTAGGGGCTATACAAAAGCATTCAAAAGAAAGCAACAGAAGAACTCATATAAGTACTCAAAGCATCAAAAAGAAAAATGACAAAACACAATTTTAGCCACAAACACCATGAATATTGATGGTCAATGGTCATGAGAAATTGATTGTAAGATTTTCTAGCAAATCTCAAACAAGATTTTACATCAAAAATTGCATCTTTACAAATGATTTTTCTCATTTTCTCTAGGTCTATATTAGTTCATCTTGACACATGGTGGTGGTGGGGACAAAACTGGTTTGGAAGGTTTTTCTAGGTTACATTTTTATCCAAGCAAGAACGGATCGAAGATGTGACCTAGGAGGGCAGTCTTCTTGATGAGCAATATCTGAAGATCTCCCTACTAAGCTGAGATAAGCGAGAGTGTAGCCAACGGTATCTTAGTCATGGTCTTAAAGGTTCCAAACCACCTAAATTCTCTATGGTTAACTATCATATAAGTTAATGTTTGTTTAACAAATTAATATATATGGGTCATAATGTTTATTTATGTTTTCGATAATATAACAGCTCAAACTCTTCCCTCCATTTAGAGTCCAATTTCATCATGACCATCGATCCAATAAGCACAAAAGATACGTCTCTTGGATATGGAAAGGACAAACCTGAAAAGTGGACAAATTTCTGTTTCAGTAAATTGAATCCATCCTATTTAGGATCCTAGCTTGACACATTGATGACTGAGGAGTCTTTTGATTTGGCAATCCCCAAAAATACAGTGAAAAAAGCGCTAGCCATCAAGGTTGGTGTATGGGAGGTTGGGAGGCCGTGTCTGAGAAAGACATTATGTCAATCTTTCTTTTTCTTTTAATCAGGGATAGTTTTCCCTCCTCATTTTAAACTCTTTTAATTTTGCCCTTTTTTTGTGATCATAAACCTGTTTTCCATTGTTAGAGGCTTTCAATCCCAGAAATGTGAAGGATTTTTTCTTTTTATATATAGATCTCTTCTTTAAAGCTTAGATCATCATCTCTATCCGAAAGCACTTCTTGGATGTCGTTAATATTCGTAGCCTTTTGGGATGCTGTGCTTGACTTGCAGCTAATAGAAATGAAATGTACCCATCCTATTTTGATCAATGATGATATCTTAAATGAAAAGAAGCATACGTGCTCACTATCTTTGTTCTGTTATTTGCATTTGACAGGTCGACAAGACCTCTAACAGTTCCGAGAGAGCCAAGTTTTCATTTCTTGAAACAAAACTTTGCAGCGGTGGCGAGCCATACAAAATTCATCAACACATTAACCAAAATATGAAGGCTGTCAAATAATCAACTAGGAAAGCTACCATTCAGGATAGGCCCTTTTGTGACGCTTGAATTGCTGTGCAGGAGTTCAATATAGTTTGTTTTTTGGGGTGGAGTGATGAGAAAATGGCCAGCCATTTTAGGCCAAACCATCTGCGATTCATTTGTTTATGAGATTATCATGAAAATCGTAATAAGGGCTTTTTTTTATGCCAAGATGCTTTTTGTAAATTTGAGAATCTGATGGGATGTACCTTTTTTTTTTCCTCGAAATGATAAATGAAATTATTTGTGAGGATTCATGCAGGTGTGTGTCTATTCCTGAATCGATGTTAGATAATTACATAAAATAAAAATCTAAATAATGCCTTCTAGTCTCCTTTTGGGTGAATTCATAGCTTATTATATATGAATGATATCATAACAGATCTAGCCTATAATCCATGTGAATTAGGAGATGCTATAGTATGAGTCCTTTGGGGTTAACCATATCGATTATGATGTTTATGATTGAATTTGGATCCTTAATCTGATAAAGATGCTAGGCCTCAAATAAGAAAAATGTTCGAGGATCTTTGAAAGCACTTAGTTAGTCTTATATTAATTATATATTGAATAGATCTTAGATACTTATATAAATAAATAATCTAAATAATACTTTCTGGCTAATATTATACTTTGATAGCCATCCTTGTCACCTTCATCACATATATAACAAGCCATATGTAAGGTTCAAAGAAGTTCAATGGTATGTATTTGCTGGATGCTGACAGCTAAGAATGAAGAATTAAAGGATCAGTAATCTCTTTCCAAAACCAGCATAAGAAATTCCTAATTATTTTTCACAAATTAACCAGCATAAGTAACCAAATTGAAGACAATTGACTGTACCTTAAACCAGCTTTGTGTAGTCTAGCCCAGCAAAATTTGGAAGAATAACTAGCTGATATTAAAAGATTAACATCTTGAGCAATCCAAAACTTCCAAAGTGTCAAAACGGAAGCCATATTTGCAATAAGTAAAACAGGATAATGATGGAAACATTGTTGATGATTTTGTTTGGCACTTCACATTTTTCCTTATGAGAATTCTTCTATGCTTAACATACTAACAGGACAGACTGTACGTCTTTTTGAAAGTTGACCTAAGATGCAATTACCATAAAATTCAACCCAATATGTAGATAGAGTAGATGATTAACTTCAAATGGATGAAGATGCTTGCATTAACTCACACTTAACTAATCAAGTTATATAGCCCTTCATCGAGAGCTTATAAAAGTCTAATTTCATGATATTGTAGTTAGAGCTGACAATTTTTGACGCGACCCGTTGACACAGACATGACACGATATGTACTTAAGCGGGTTCAGATTTGGAATAAATGGATTTTGGTCATAAATGGGTTGATCCGTTTATGATACGACAAAATTATATCTTAAGCGGGTTGACTTGTGTAATCTATTTTGATCGATTTAACTAAAAGGTTAAATAGATTAGCAGATTATACGATACATTTAAACACGTTTAATACATTTATTTTAAAATTACTTGAGGGCAAATGAAGGGTATTTATAATAAGATTAATTTTTTAAAGTTGTTTAACTTTATTTTAGAGCTATGAATTAGTGTAGTGGGTAACTAAATCATTTTTATATTATTTAATTTTTTAATCAAATTTTTATTATTTTAGTTAAATTTTATAAATAAGTCAAATAATTAAACGAATCGTTAGGCAGGTTGTGTACCTATTTAATCCACCAACATGATTATTAATTGTGTCAAATGGGTCATGTTAAATCCATCCGTGTATATTTGTGTCATATTTGTATTCCACAGGTTGATCTATTTAATTAAACAGATCGTATTCAGATTGAGCTAAACTGTGTTATATCTCCAGATTGACACGACCCATTTACGACCTGTGAACATGAATTGCCATCCCTAATTATAGTGTCTAGTGGATTAAGGCTGGCATAATTCCTAGGGATTTTTAGACTTGATTTATATCTCTTGCGGATATCTTGGTTCATAAGAACCTACAAGATAGAAAAGGAGAGCCTAAAAACCATTTTGCCTATATGTAAGCTTATATATATTTCTTTAGGTTATCTATGAAGCAAATTTTTATTTATGCAGCAGTGATAATATGGCATGACTAGATTTGTCCAACCCAAGGCTAACATAGAATTTTGCTTGATCAGATTAGGTCTACCATGCCTGACCAATATTAAAGATGCGCAGACTACAAGCAACCGACCTTTGAGGTCACATGTTGACCGATGTAAGATCTTATAATACGGACCAACATGTTTTCACTCAACATCCATCTCAAATTGATCTCAGCTTTGTGCGGAAACTTGCTCACTCAATCACATCAAAAATTGAAAGTCACCATAATGAACCCAAGCAGTTCTGTTGTATTTTGAGATGATTATGATGCGATCTTGGATATGATTATAGTGCACGATCTCTAAAAGATTCTGGATCCATGGCTATGAATAGACTTGAATTCCTACATGAAAGGTATGATCACTAGTACACTAAGACTTGATCATCCTTTTCTCCCATATATCCCCTCTAACTTAAGCATCAAACGGTTTGATCAGAACCAGTCCAGCTTGTCCACTAATCTATTTCTATTGTGCAGATTGACGGAGGCTAATTGAGGTGTTCCACATCCTCAAGCTGATGATCAGCAGCAAGACTACCTACAAATGATTTTCAAAAAACGAGCCATTCTGTTACCCAAAAAAAAAAAAAAGAGAGAGCGAGAGCAGCCATTCGCTTTAGTTACCCATCACCTCCCACTTGTCCTTTTTGTATGAAAATCCCTGCAACAAGGGAACCAGGGAATCCGTGACTTCTGATTGAGCCTATGCGCGTGCATGCGAGAGAGGAGGGAGAGAGAGAGCGAGAGAGAGAATGTAAACACGGAGTTGAGGATCGGCTAAAGGCGAAGTGAATGCGGCCGGAAAAGGAAATGAAAACGATGTGAGAGTGAGGGGAGGCGGTGGGGAATCGGGCCGGGCGAAGGCTGTGGGGCCTCCCCTACTTGGCCGCGGTCCCATGCCTCTCCGCCTTCGCCCCTTTGCCAGCCTCTTGTCTCCTCCCCAAACTATACCCGCCAAAACCCATCTACTCTCCTCCACTGCACGTGCATGCTCCCTCCTCTCTCTCCCCAACACCTCCATCCATCAATCATTCACTCAAACCTTCTTCTTTCCCAAACCCCCACACTCACATCTTATTATATATACACACGTCCATAAGTTCACCATCTCTCGTCCCATCACTCCACTCCTCAAGAAAAAAAAAAAAAAAAGGACACTTTTCTCCTTACATTGCTCTCTATATGTCACTTGTTCGCCCAGCAGCTAGCATAAGGAATTAATCATCATGCTCCCTCCACCCAGCTATCCCAACCATGACTCCTTCACCAAAGGTGGTGGTGCTGCCTCCATGTCTTCTTCACAGCAAGAGGAAGAAGATCACTCCATACTTCTCCTCACTCTTTGGCCCCCGGCCAGCAGAACAACCCCTTCTTGTTCCTCTTCCACAACCACCTCTTGGCCATCCCAGTCCAACTCCAATAAACAACACCACCTCTCCACCCCTTGAACAAACCAGTTGATGAAGACTCCAACGTGACCATCGCCCTTTCTATAGCACCCCCTAGCGCAGGCGCTAGTGCAAGCATGAGCACCAATGCCACCACCACCACCGTCTCCAACTCCACCCCGAGCCAGTACTGGATCCCCTCTGCTGCCGAGATCCTCGTCGGCACGACCCAGTTCTCCTGCACAGTGTGCAACAAGACCTTCAACCGCTACAACAACATGCAGGTCTAGCTAGTATCCGATGCATGGTTTGCTACGCTGCATTCACTTTTGCAACTTTGGTGCTATAATAACTATATACATCAATCATGGTCATGCTCAGTTATGTATATTTATATTATTCGAACAGATGCACATGTGGGGGCACGGCTCGCAATACCGGAAGGGGTCGGAGTCTCTGCGAGGGGCAACGAAGGCGACGGCTTCACCGTCGATGATGAGGCTTCCGTGCTACTGCTGTGCCGAGGGGTGCAAGAATAACATCGAACACCCGCGGTCGAGGCCCCTCAAGGACTTCCGGACGCTGCAGACACACTACAAGCGCAAGCACGGGGCGCGGCCGTTCGGGTGCCGGAGGTGCGGGAAGGCGTTCGCGGTGCGCGGCGACTGGCGCACCCACGAAAGAACTGCGGCAAGCTATGGTTCTGCATCTGCGGCTCCGACTTCAAGCACAAGCGCTCCCTCAAAGACCACGTCCGGTCGTTCGGCGGCGGCCACGCTCCCCACATTGTGGAGTCGATGAATGTAGATGAGGAGGAAGAGGAGGAAGAGGGTGAGGATGTTGATGAGGAAGGACATGGAGAGATTAATGGTGACATGCTCTGTTAGTTAGTGAACTAAACATCTATTTCAGAACTTCTAAACCCTCATTAGATTATAGCATATTACAATGTATATATGTATGCATCTATGCATGTACATGTATATGTATTTGTATAAGGATGTATGAGAGAGAGAGAGAGAGGAGGGAATGGTGTCATTCTGAGACTTCTTTTTATGTTTTCTTTCGCTTACAGTTCAATGGTCTGTCATTGTGTCTTGTGAATGAGGCAGGAGAGGGAGGGATCTATTTACGAGTTCCTTTTTCTTCACTTTTCCTGCCCTGTCATTCTTAATCTAAATGTGATGTCAGAGCAGAAGTTTTAGGAGCAAACAAGCATTGTAAATTGGATTCCCGTCTTAATTATCCTCTTAAGCTGGCAGTAGCTAGGTTCAGATTGCAGACTTCCGGACCTTTAGTGCTGATACTGAAGCCCAGTTCAAGGCATCAGCCTTTCTTCCCTAAGTCAGCACCAACAAAGAAACACTTACCAATAAATGTGGGAGAGAGAGAGAGATTCTGATATATCTACTTGCTAGCTATAGGCAGTCTGAAACGAGTCTGTACTCATGTCTGTTAGCTGCGGCCACTGAGTTATTTATTTGGCTATGTATTCTCTCCCCCCCTCTTTGGCAGAGACACACTCACTCTCTCTCTCTTTGCCTTTCTCTCTCGATCGCTCTTCCACGACTACTACTGTTACTGCAGACGCTTTGCGCAGAGGGTCAGTACGGTTCGTGGACCACAGGTTGGTGCTGCTTTTAGAGCTTGGCCTCTTTCCTCGCTCGGCCAACGGCAACACTAGCTACAAAAGAAGCTCCCAGACGCCTCGGTGCGCGGTGCCATAACCTAGCACGGAAAGAGAAACCCGGATTACTGCGTTCTTTTGTCCATTTCATGCATCAGATGCAACGATACCACGATGCGTACCATCTTATAATAATCTCGAAAGCAGACCACGTTAATAATCAACATAATATACATTTGTCCCCGAGAGATGACATATATTTGTTAAAATGTTCTACATATATATATATATATGAAAAGGAGGCCACCAATCCACATCCACTATCATGTCGGTGGCATGGCATGGCATGGTATGGAGTTTGGCAAATATCTTTCAGCGTAGTCTTCTGGAAAGTTGGGCTGTACCTTCTAGATCCACTATTGAAAGGGATTTGGGAACCAACGTTACCTCCGTGTCCAGGCATCAACTGGGAGATGGGTCTATATGCTACAAACAAAACTCCCGCCGCGAGACGCGAGAGCTAGCTCGCTGCGCCATGTGCTAGGGGTTGCATGGATGCGCATGGATACTGTAAGTATGAAGATACCCTCCTTGGGAGTAGGAGTGGGCTGAAAAGAGGTGGTGAGCTAATGGGAAGCTGGGCAACGGATGCAGCAAAGCTGTCCACCTAAATATATTGCATGATGATTCTCGAACTGGGAGTGGGTTCCATGTGGCCGGCATGTATGGCAGCATCTATGGCAGCAAGTTACGGACACATGAGTAGTTTTATCATGCTGCCATCCTAAACGCATGCCGCATGTATACATGCAGAGTACATTTCAAGGAGGAAATGATAGAGTTGATTGATAGCCTCCGTAGTTTATGGTGTAGTATTCTTTTGATCAGTCATATATATATATATATAAAAACCAAATTTAATTTCTTCCATATATTTCTTTTGCTCGTGGACAGATGCTCAGAGAAGAAGGGATGCAGAGGACTATATAAGGAGGAGGAATATTCCATTGCCATTACCCATGTGGCCATGTCTCCTCTTGTATACGGACCTCTCTTTTAAAAATAGGAACGAGAATAATAGGCAATTTATAAACTGTTGTAGATAAGATCAATGCTTGTATGCATACATACATACATATTAATTTAAATAGATGCATACATGCATACATATATGTATATGTGTATGGATACAGTTTTTGATGACCATATACAACCTTTGATGATTATATATATACAGTCTCTTACGAGCAAGAAAAAACCATCATGATGCTAAGATGCGTATCTTTACACCACGAATCTATCACTGGAAAATCCTAGCGCATATTGTAAACTCTATAGCTAAATAATTAATGCAAAATCTACCAGAAATTATTGGGCCACTAGTTTTCTTCCTCCATTGCGAACATGCCTATTAGTCTTACATTGTTCATTCCTTTCTTGGAGTTGGACTAAATTCTAACGAAAATCAATAGTTTCAGTAACTTTTACGAACCGCTCGCAATAAGGTGGCTGAATTTATGTAAACTTTGAGACAAGTCCCTAAAAGCAGAAAGCTGCACTATTATGGTCTTGGATTTGAAAACTTCTATATTATAAAGTCAGTCTGTAATTGAGTCATGAAAATTTATGGCTCCATATTATAATTTTACTAGGATTTTAATTGGGCTCAAAATAAACCATCAATAGATCTTTAATGGGTAGGGAATTTGATAGCCCTCAACCAGCCCGGACTCGAAAAAGGACAAGCTTAGCCCAAATTCAGAATTATGGTCAGGTCAGACCCAAATCTAGCCTAAGACAGGTTCAGTAATCAAGGGCAGGTTCAGAATTATGGCTCAGGTAAGACTCCACACCAAGGACAGGTTCGGTAATTAGTCATCATGACAAACCGGGCCGCACCTAGCACAGGCCTAGACTAATCACAATTTGTGTGGCCTGACCTCCACTTGAGCCGGACCAGATCATTGCCCAGTTTAGCCCAAGAATTAAGGTACAGATTCAGGTTAAAGCTAATTAGTTCGAAGCCGACACTAAAACCCTAGTCCGCTATAATCATCGGCCAGCAAAACATCCGGCCATCTGCCCGCCATCATGGCTTCTACATCTGGTCCAAATGCCATCATACTGGGGACGCCAATCCCAGTCAGGAAGAAGACCCTTGATCAAGACGTCATGATTCGATCCAGCAGAGGTCCCAATTTGTTACCTGTACAAGAATCAAGACTTTGTTTGATCTATGACAAGGAACTCAAACTAGGGTGCGATAATGCTAGCACTAACGCATTGGATCCCATCACGATAATGAATTCAAACTTTTAAGTACATAGAGCAATGCCCTGACCAAGGCCAGGATGTCAGCTAATTAAGAGTAAGGTGTCGTTTCTTTTGATTAATTTCCTCACTTTTGAAGATCAACTGAAGACATAAAACTAGTGTTTTCAGTCTATATTTTCCTTCTGAAATCCATCAAAATATAAACTACCTACTTCATTCTGCTCGTGTGGTGTATGTGAGCAATGGAATTAATCATTATCGAGTAAATGGATACCCATGCATCCTACTTCTTCCCTAACAAGGTTGGATCCAACTCTACATCCGAGAATATATTAATACTACTACAATTCCCTAATAAAATGAGCTGAATTCGAGCTTATAGCCTAGCTTATAACTCGAGCTCGACTCATGTACACCCCTCATGGAGTATGTGATAGAGGGAAAAAGGGAAAGGCTCCATCCTTGGAGCATCCAAATCTTTCTAATTATACACACAGATTTGAGAGAAGGTTCCATTACACGTTGCTTCCTTCCTAGGCACAGATGGATAAAGTGGGTCTGCTCAACCCGTCGCCATGGGCACTCCATCCATCGAAATACTCCAACCCACGCGCGGGGACCCACGCATGAGCTAAGGCTAAAGGTGGTGGCCGGTGGCCCGGTGCTCATGGCCACGCCAGAAAACGCCAAGGCCCATCTTCCAGTGGTCCACCGAAGCCAGTGTTACGAGTGTCTCGCCCATGCCCGCATCCGCCAACCCGCGCTGCGCTTCCTCAGTGTTCTTCCCCCCAAGTGCACGGGCGCTGGCCCGCTTGGTAACCTGGGCGCACGCTTGTTCTCGCCAAGGATGCCCTCAGATAGTAGATGTTGATGGAGACGTCGCAGGAGGCCTCTCATGGGATCCCGACAGCAGCTTCCTTCCACGTTACCACGTACGTAGAGCCGAGTGTCGGAGGAGCCCACCTACAGTAGTCCACCATTTGTTGCTTCCTTCTCAGAATTGTCATCATTCATGGATTTGGTTAAAAATATATATATCTATTGGAGACATGGTTTTCCCCTCAGATGGATTTGCTTCCCTTGTTGGTTTTAGAGCAAACATGCAAGTGATGCACATGAAGGGCTTGTTGGATGTATACGACTGAATGGCCAATCCATGTGTAGCTTCTATTGCCAATATTGAGAAAGTCTGATGATCGAGAAACTTGGGAGGTGAAGAAGACAAGTTGAGGCCTGTTTGGATGTGGCAAGATCTTATTGGTATGATATCAAGATTGACAAGGACAGAGCATAGGTTACTTTCATTCCCCTACTACCTCCCCAGTTAGTAAAACATTGTCATGCTTATGTACAGGAATTGCACTGCCGTACGTAGACGGTTTAAGGAAATGGTTATCATAAATAAATACCTAGAACTGAAGCTCGTTTCTCTGGACACAAAAACCTTGGGGGCTCTTAAAGTTGCTCCATGCATCAAGACTTCCTCTGGAATCTTGTTTGGGCTTGATGCAATGCATCACTTGCTTCGCATACTTCACGCGACCCCTGATCCTATTTGCTCATGCTATCATACATCCAATGAAAATATTAACTGCATGAATCTCATTTGCCAAGATTTGGCTGATCTTGGATGTTCTTAATTACTTGGTCATACCTATGATGGAGGCTGGTTTGCAAGAGAATTTGAGAATTAAAAAAATGAGGTCTCTATTTGACTGCCATTTTACAAATAGCTCTAACATGATTAGCATTTTATGTAATGTACCAACACACAAATCATCGTTTTGAACATAGCTGCCTGTGTATACAGAGCCAAGGACTAAGTATTAAATGGACATTGAAATCAATGGGAGAATAAAATTTTCGATCGGCAGGGATCAAAGTCTCAAGTATTCCATTATCAGAGGTCCCACAAGCCATTGTTCATTGTTATAGTGGTTATAACAATTTTTGTTGTCTATCTTGGATGATTTGGAGTTATTAAAATAAATACAATAACTATTACATGAACTGTTGCCACGATGAAAGACAATATCAGGAAATAACAGCATAATTGTCTAACTAGATTTTAACTTGAAGCAATTGCCTGGTTACCATCAAACTTATACAGGTGCATTGCAAACTCGCTGTTAAACTGTAGATGTTCGCTTGGTTGCTGTCCAGATTATGCAGGTCCATCACAAAGGCCCTGATTACACAGCCACGTACTTGAAGATTGTTACAAGCTAATGAATGTTCATGCAGAATAATCATCAAGCATAATTCTGGAACACTAATCAAATTGTGGACTGGGACACCAATTGGAGCAGTGAGATGCTTAACAGTTACACATAAGTTGATTCTTTTGCCACAGCTAAAGTTCTTGGAATTTTGATATTTTTGGGTCTTGAAAAAGAACGTCTCATGGTGCAGCGACATTTGATTCACCCTTTTTTTTTCTTTGATCAAGCATTTGATTCGCTTTTAAATTATCAAAGAAAAAGAAAAGAAAATGAAGAAAAACTTGATCATTCTCAACTTGTTTGGTGTTTGCAATGCATAACTCTTCTCCACAGTAGGTAACCTATTCATTAGTAAAGCATTCATACAATGCGAAGCCCTGATGCTTGAGCAGTGAAAGAACATCAGAAACATATATCAAATTTGAATGAAGAAAAATCCTGAAAGTTACAAAAACAAGTCCTCTTCTATTGTTTACATGTCTACATTGATAACTACCCATAGAATATTTCAAGCCATACATCAGCTCAGAATATCATGAAGAAAAAAAAAAAGAAAGTCAATGGCAGCTGTAACATCTCAGAGTATTAAGAAAAAGCACAAAAAGAAGTGAATTATATATATTTGAAGGCCTGATTGATCCAATTGGAAAATCACAACACCCTAAAATGTTCAAACTTTGATTGGAAAACAGTGAAGAATATGAGCTGTAAGTACTCTGGAGCACCATCAGAACTTCTGCAGGAAATTGTGTATGATTCTTATTATAACAAGAAAATTAGCTGCAGGGCATAAATATGAACAGAACATGTGTGCTACATGGCTTTTTTTTTTTATGTGGACTAAATCCTACATTGCTTAAGAATTTACCACTACAGAGTTTATAAAAGCAATATGGAAAAGCATAAATAAAATAAATAAATAAAAATGCTGCGAGACATAGAAAAAAAAATATCAAGAAAGTTTTGTAATTATGCAAGCATCTAAAAATTAAGTATCTCTCCCTGAAGCATCACCGGAACATCTGCAGGCATTACATAAACTTCTTATTTTAGCAAAAGAAGGACTGCAGAGAACAAATATAAACAAAACATGCATCATTGCATGGCTATTCTCTAATATGTGCTAAAGCCTCCATTTCTTACAAATTGACCAGGACAGAGAGTTTTCAAGGGCATTATGATGGCATAAAACAACAAAAAAGTTGCACGGAAATTGCAATATCAAGAAATTATAAGTTGACAGTGCCAGTATCTAAAATGCATCATTCCTGTCGCAAGACTCCCACCAAAGTCCTGGACCTTCACCAGTTCAGCATTCTGTTCGTGCTTCAGGTTCCACCTGCTGAATGTTTATAAAGGATTAAAACCAAGATACTCTTTGGTAATTGGTAGCTTATTGAGTCATTTTGTGGGGAAACCTTTTCTTTCTGAGCAAAGAAAAACATTGCATTTTAACTATCGAAAAAGACCCAAAGCCGTATATATCATGAATGCATGTTATAGTCCATTTTTTAAAATGGAAAGTTACAGATACTACACTTAGTCTTAGCCAAAAGTCCGAGAAATGTGTGAGTGCATGTTATAGTCATAAGAAGTTCTGGAAATTCGGGATGTGTAATGTGCGGTGCAAATTCAGAATCCATCTCTATTAAATGACCCTTTATGCATTGTATTTGTAGAACGGTATACTATACAGAATGATTGATCGTGCTGGACGAAGATCCAAAATAAATATCAAATAAAAAATATTTATAAAAAATCATAAAAAAATATTAAAAAAATTAAGAAAAAATAAATTTATGTAATAAAATAAAGATCAAAATCTCATAAAAATGCCTCATTAAAGATTTTCCACACATACAAATAATATTTCATCTCTCTTTCTTCCACACCTCTCACACACTCTTCTATTATCTTCCATACCATTTTCCGTATGGTTCCCTACTCTAAAGGAGACACCAACGGTCTCTTCAGGTAAAGCATTTAAATAAAGCATCAAGTGGATTGTAGTTTGATTCTTATCTTGACTCAAAAATCAAAAATTTACTAGAATACAAACTCTAAAAATCTTTAAAAAAAATAATTAAATAAATTAACATTAGGAACAAATTTCTAAAGTCGTTAAAATTAATGACCAACTAAAAATGAAATCGTAGTTGGATTTGAATTTGACAATGAATCTCAATAGTATTTGAATGGCTTTGAAAGTACATTTGAGGATAAGAGATTGGCCTCCAAGTCTGCATGCTATTCGGACTGATCGGAGAAGAAAGAAATTTACCAACCCGTCAGAAGAGCAGCTGACCAATTAATTGCAGCATTGTGTTGGGAACTCTTGAAAGAATGAAACACAAGAATATTCAGGAAGAAAAACTCTTCGATTCGTCATAGTTCAGAAAATCCTACAAACCTATCATAGCTGGATTCATCTCTGTAGTTCCACGAGCAGGGACGGACATGATCAGTTATGGACGTCTCTTCAACCCCTTCACCAGCAGCCTAAGGCCTAATGGAAGTCAATGATGCCTGTTTTGCAACCTTCTTGCAGTTTGTTACTCTTTTCCTTGCAGCATCCTGGGACTCCTTTCACTTCCATCATGATACAATTCCCGAAACTCCACTGGTACAATGCACACAATCTTGGCACGCATTCTTCAACCAGCCGCAGGTCCACTTTGCTGAACTTTCAGAACCCTGGTGTTTGGTCCTATGCTACGTGTTCATTGGTAGAATGCATGAGAGGTGATGTAGTAAAACATTGTTGCTGATGCTGTTGATTCTGGTTTGTTGTAACCTGTCAAGGTGACTGTTTGGATGGTCCTTGAGCCCAATGAGCGATGGACTTATCTTCTGTTTTTCTTCCTTAATAATATCTGGGTGGCTTCTTTGCTTCCCATTCTATCAAAAATTAAAAAGGTTCCAATCTTCTTTTGACAGATCAAGAATGTGTATTTTTTCATCCTCATATGTTATCTGCCAACATAAGAGATTAAATTTATGAACATATTGCTAAATTATCATTTAACGACCAAAATCCACAAAACTTATGATATGCTTAATGTTGGGTGGATGTCTGACCTGAACACCACCTTCTAAGACCTTTTCAGTACCACGCAATGCAGTAGGAAGAAAAATAAACAAAATAAAAAGAAAACAATCAAAATACGTGGATCAGCCACAAAAAGGCTCGCCTCCATGGAGCATGCAAACTTCACTATGAAAAAAAATTT
>KE504950.1:538886-550825 GCA_000441515.1 Elaeis oleifera
CGGGGCGCTACATCAGCACGCAACACCTATGAGGTCAACTTCGATGGCTCACATAGCTTAGCCTCGAGGAATGATCATGAGATTTTTAGCTACCTGAAACTCAAAAAGTGTCGTCATATTTATATTGGACAATATATTGCGACAAATGTACCATCCAGTATAGATAAGTAGCCATTTACGAGAATAAAGCAAGTAGCCATTTACGAGAATAAAGCTCAAAGATAAGAGCCACCCATCGACTCTCTATGCTCCAAAATACAACGTAGCCGTGGATGGCTGTCATGAGCCGATAAATGTTCATCATAGTCCATATTATTTCATGATTATCTATCTTCTGATAATATTTATTTATGATTAATGTCGAACACCCACCACCTACGTAGGGCCAATTGTTTGATCTGTCACGTAAGATATTAGAGGGTGATTAAAAAAAATTATATATTTCTACCATATTTTCAGCGGAAGTCAAGTTAGATTTTTGAAACTGATTTATATTTATCTGTTCAACCATTTTTTTAATGAACTGGGTGGCATGATCCGTCCTTTTTCATCAAAAAAAAAAAGAAAAAAATACGAACGCCGTCATCAAATAATTAGAAGACCATTTTATTCACATGCCTTATTTTCTTTATTCTACGAACCCTCGTTCCACCTTGGTCTTTCGAGCACCATGGCAGACAACGGATTGTCACACGCGCCGAATTTTGTGACCCTTGGGTTGCATTCATACCTAATTATTTCTGCCAGACTTCTTCCATGGTTGAATATAAGGTTGTAGTTGAGCTTGTTAAGTTTGTACCTACTCAAATTTAGTTTAAAATAAATTTTGATGTCGAAAATTGGGTCAAACTTGATTTGCCAGTTACTCGATCGAACTTATTTTCAAGTTTAATTTCACACTAACCCACACGTAAATCTACTTTGAGAAACTTCTATACTACTTCCCTATACCGGTTCATTAATTTGAGAGGCCGTAAAGTGCAAATTTGCACCTTCTGTATGGAGCACCAACATCTCTCTCAAGGTGAAGTGCTTCTTATGGCTCCGTTGGAGAGGTAAAATTAATATCCATCATGCTATTGGCACTAAACTTGGTGAGAACTTGGGGGGCTGTGTACTCGGTCAAAGCCCAATTGAATCAGTGGACCACCTATTTTCAAAGTGCCCCTTCTTCAGTTGACCATGGAGCGTTGTTTGCACTCAGCTTGGGGTTCTTTCTTGTCACAAAACCTTCGAACGATTTTGTTGGACTTGGACAAAGAGGTTCTTCACCAAATCTGCTAGGCTTGTGATCCTCATGCTCATTAGGGTAATAACTTGATGCTGCTGAAAGGAGAGAAATGATAGAATATTTCTAAATAAATATGCTACAATTTGCTCAGTGGCTTATGAATGCTGTTGCGGTAGAGATCCGTCCTTGGATCGGATCGGCTGGAGTCAGATGGTGATGGTAGGTCGATAATAGAAGGACGGCAGTGGCAGGATCTGGGAGAAAAATCTTCGATCGGAATTGACTCCGATAGAGATTCTCCGATGCTCAAATTAGATCTCTGAAGAATAGATGGAAAGGAGTGGACATTTTGAGAGAGTTTTTTTCATCTTGGAGTCCTCTTGGGCCTTTATTTATAGGCAAGGCTGAAGAGCTATAAGAAGAAAGGAAGATTAGGTGGTTAACTTTATTTTATCTACAAGATTCAACTGTTATCCTTTCCTTATCTAGAGAGATTTATTTATTTTTTATTCGTTATCCTCTCGTTATTATTATTTTCGATGGTCATAGGATTTGAAGATCTGCATAGAGGCTGAAGGTCAACTTTTTCTATTTTGTCGAATAAGATCAGCTCAAGTGCCTTATTGGATCAGCGAATATCAAGGCTTGGTAGAGATGGATCGTCGAAGTAAAGACCAGCGATTAAGGGTCAGGATCGGAGAAACGACTGAGCCCCTATCGGGCTTTAGATTGAAAGCTATTCGAAGTAAGCAAATCAGAAGAAGCTAATCGAGTCTGAGGTACCTTCATGTCCTCGTATGTCTCATGTCTTTGGTTAATACGAAATCACCCCAACATAAGCCCTCCTACTCCCGAGTTTGAACTAGAGATAGTTCGGATGAAGAAAGTATATCAAGTCGAAATTGTCGAAGACATAGGATGCGTGCTTCTGCTTTAGTTTGGTTACTAAGGTCTTCATAGGCTCTGCTTATTAGAAAATGAAGGACCTTCGGGGTCCTTGTAGGGTAGCCCCTGCTTTTAGTCACCAAGATTTTCGGTCCGAATAAATTGAAATTCGTGGGCTTTGCTCGATTTGCTCATGGGCAAGGAGCACCATTTGACCATTATCGTCATGGTCTCCACTCGACTTGTCCATAGACAAGGAGCACCATTAGGCCGCTATCATCATGGCCTCCGCTCGATTTACTCATGGACAAGGAGCGTCATTGGGCTACTGTCATCATGGCCTCCACTCAATTTGCTTACAAACAAGGAGCGCTATGGGACCGTTATATTATGGCTTGCAAAAGAATGAGAGAACTCATTGCATTAGCTCTGGTTGAACCTTCCGATTCCTAAGTTAAATCGAGCTTTGAATAAAAGGATAACAATAATTAGAGTTGTGTTATTCTATTTTAATCAGTTTATCTTCCGCCTTCATTGGTTCACCTTGGCTTTTCGGAGCTTAGCAGATCGTCCTTTGGAAGTTCGGCTTTCAGGAGCTTACTTTTCGAGGGGGTCAACCTTTGGGCGTTTAACTTTCAGGAGCTCACTTTTTTGGAGGTTCGACCTTTGGAGGTTGATTTTTGGATAGTCCGCATTGATAGCTCGATCTTCTTAGATCGGTCTTGGACTTTATCTTGGCATCGAGCTTTACTTCAGCCTTGGTCTTTTTAGCTTTTTGCTTGATAGCTCGACCTCAGTTTGACTAGACTGGTCTTCTAATGTCCTCGGCTCTCCGGTAATATTTGACCTTTTGAGGCTGATTTTTTGATGGCCTAGGCCTTGAACTGTCTTTACCTCCGCTTGGGTGCTCAAGGACCTATTATCCTATAAAAAAGATATTAATATATAGAATAATAGTTTGAGAGCCTCTTACCATGAGAGTTGTGAGTTTTTGTTGGAACCCTTGGGTTTTGCTTGGCTCTTTCTTGTTGTTTGCCTCAATTTAAACTTGATCTTTGCCTTAGATGGGTTTGATCTTCACTTCGGATGGGCTTTGGACTTTACTTCGGTTTGACTTTGATCTTGACTTCAGTTTGGTCTTTGATCTCGACTTTGGATTGACTTGGCTTTGACTTCAAATTAGCCTTAATTTAGACCTCAGATTGGTCTTAATTTTGACTTCGAATTGACTTAATTTTGACTTCAGATTGGCCTGGATCTGGGCTTCAGATTGACCTTCATTTTGACTTTGGATTGGCCCTTGATCTAGACTTTGGATTGGCTTTCATTTTGACTTTGGATTGGCCTGATTCTGGACTCCAAATTGGCCTTCATTTTGATTTTGGATTGGTCTAGATCTGAATTTTGGATTAGACTAATTTCACTTAAGTTTGGATGGACAAACAGGTGAGACCGACTCCAGACCATGGTCTTATAGGTGACTTCGGAAGGTCATACAGGCTTATAGGTGAGACCGATCCTAAGTGATTGATGGGTGAGAGAGAGCCTATTAGGAATCCATAGTTTTAGGGGAGAAGATGATGTTCATCTTGATGGGTGAGAGAAGGATCTGCTGCTGCTGGAACTGATTGAAGGGAGGCATGGAATAAATAATTTTGAAAAATCCTTTAAAAAAGCATTGCTCCCTAGGTCCAAGGCAAAGCAGTCATCATTGATGTGTAGATGTATTTCTTCTTGGAGATCATGTAGCCAAAGCAGCAGCAAGCCGAGTCCTTGAAGGAGATGCACGAAGCCTTGGGACCCAAAATCCGGTTGACATCGTTTCGATTGTAGAGCTCGTAGTCAAGCCCCTCCAGCACCTTAATCATCTTTAAGGGATCCCCATCCTAAACGATGATCAAGTGGTAGGGTTGAAAGAATGGCCTCCACATCTCTAAGAAATAGAGGTTTCGAATCATCGGGATCACAATGTCGAGCTTATCCTTCAGCAATGGCATGCTCGGGATCGAACCATAACCCTCCGCCATTATCATCTCTCTCCAAAATTGAGAGAATGGCAAACATGAGAGATAAAGGAGTCCCTTTTCCTTTTTTGTGGCAATGCTCCTCGAGATACTCCAACCGATCCTCTTTGAGGATCAAGATCGGTAGAGTAGAACCCCACTCCGAATTGGCTAATCATGCTTACATTGGCCCTGGCCATGAGTATCTCCATAAATTCTTGATCTCGGGTCCAGCAATAATACTAAGATTGTTGAACAGATTAGATTTGGTCATGCCAATACAGCTGTCAATAATGGAGAGACTATTGAAGGCCTTGTCCGGGACGATGTGGAGTTAATGTGCCTCCATAAATCTATTGTGATCTTATTTAGATCGTGATCTCCTTCTACATTTGGAGCCTTATTTGGATACTATGTTCTCCTTCCTTATTTGGATCCTGTATCAGAATTTAAATTTTGAAATGTAAATGAGAAAATAAAAATGATTCAAAAATCGAAAGATTTCTATATCTCCTTCCTTATTTGGATCGCAACCCTCCCAATTTTGAGCACGATTAGGATAGTTTGGAGGACGTTGATTGATTCAGAGGTAATTAGATTTGATCGATATCGGTTGATTTAAAAATGGCTGGCCTAAATCTTATCAGCGTCTGATAGATTTGATCGTCAGGATCTCAATGGCATTGGGACAATGCGACGAAATTTTTTTGACTAGATATTTGCTCCTTCCCATAAATAGGTCTGGTCCTTCCTCTAGTGCTAATATGTTGTGGTAGAAATCCATCCTTGGGTCAATCGGCTGGAGTCGAACGGCGATGGCAGGTCGGCTACGGTAGGATGGCAGCAACAAGATCTACAAAAAAAGTATCTGACCGAAGTTGGCTTTGATGGAGATCCTCTGATATTCAAGTTAGATCTTTAGAGAATAGATGAAAAAGAGTGGACATTTAGCTTTATTTTATCTGACGAGATTCGATAGTTATCCTTTCCTTATCTGAAGAGATTTATTTGTTATTTATTCCTTATTCGCTCGTCATCATTTTTTTTTCAATGATCATGGGATTTGAAGATCTGCGTGAGGATTGAAGGTCAACTTTTTATATTTTGCCATATAAGATCAGCTCAAGTGCCTTGTTGGGTCGGCCAGCATTAAGATTTGGTGGAGATGGATTGTCAAAGTAAGAACAAATGACTGAGGGGTCGGGATTGGAGAAACGGCTGAGTCCCTATCAGGCTTCAGATTGAAAGTTATTCAAAGTAAGCGAATCAGGAGAAGCTGGCCGAGGCCAAAGTACCTTCATATTTCGTATGCCTCGTATCTTCGATTAGTATAAAATCACCCCTAACAAATGCCGTCCTCATTTTAACATTTGGTCTAATCTATATGATGTTAGCTTTTTAGTGGAGCATGAAAAAATCTGACACAAAATCAAAGTTGTTTCTGCTCTTCTTCGAAGCCCCGAATGATAATGTGGATTTCAGACGCTACAGGCACTTTCAGCTTCTGTTATGCTCTCTTCCATCTGCAATTTCTTCCTGTGCTGGTTTAGGAAAGCTTGGTGAAGTGCTGCAAGCCAGGTTTCTTCATGGGTTTTGTACTTTCTTTGTTTCAACTCTTGCTTCTTTTGGACCATAAATACTTTGGTTTGTTACCTCCTGGCACGGTCTAAATTCTCTCAATGTGCTGTACTCTGTCAATTTGTCTCGATGAATAAAGGCTGGGTGGCCCCAAGCCTCCATATTCCTAAAAATAAATAATAATAATAAAAAAAGAGTCTATTTTGAGAAGCGTCGATAATTTTTATTCAATTGAAAATGAATTTAAGTTTATGAATTAAGCCCGGTTCACATCCGATTCAATCTCACTTTAAAGTTTAAACTTGGTTCCCACGTGATTCTGCTAATTGAACTGAAAGTCAACTATTGAATTGCAGTTAAAATTAATTTTATGTTAACTGATATTTCATAATAAACTTCACGATTTTTGACTCTAATTGAACCTAACCCAGCCAAGCCAAGCTCTTTCAAAGTTTGACTCGAGATTAATTATGATTCATTCCAGTGAATCATATCCAAGCTCGACTTAATTACATTAAAATGGAGCTTGTTTTCAACTGATCTTCAGCTAAACTCGAGGTCTTCATAAACCTACACAAATTAAGTAGTGCGATCACAAGAATTGGTGTCATTATAATATTATATCATGCCAGACTTAGCATAATGCTGCACCAAGAAAACATAAACAATTAAAAAGTTGTCTAACTACCACACTACAACATTTCCCACCCACGTATTCTATCTCTACGTGCTACCAAGATATATCAAATCAAAATCGTATTGACTTGACCTCGGTGCAAAAGACAAGCCCATCATTCACACGCCACCGGCGAGAAAAATTGTATGAGAGCCACCATCACACAAGTGTTTCATTGAAGAGAACAAAAGGAATCAAGGTGATATCACCCCCCCAAGTTCCAACTTGTTCAAGTGGATTAAGAAAATGGCTTCTACGTAAAAGCGACAAAGCACAGTGTGTGTTACTTTAAACCATGTCGGCCCTGAAACTTTATGGTGAGAGAGGGCCCAAGGAGTTGGAGTGGAAGTTTGAAAACAGAGGACCAATAAACCATGTGAAAAAGGAGATAGTATTCACAGCTATTTAATGCGGATACAGCAAGATATTTAATTAAAAAAAAAAAAGTAACAGCAATGTAAAATAAAAAATAAAAAGCAGATCTGAATCAGATCAAACAAAGTGGTCTTCTTTAATTTACCATCATAACTATTATAATGATCATTAGTCTTCTCTTTGGATTCTAATCATTTGAAAATAAGATAACAACCAACTAATCGTACCCTTTGTTTGGCTTCAATTGTTTTCAGCCTGTTTCTGTCTACAATCATATCTGTTTTATGCACAACAATGTGCTCGAGGATTAAATATAAAATGACTATCTTTTCTCGAAGGGAACATTAAATAATTATCAAAAACAAGGATTGTAAATTTTTATTCTATTTCTATGTTTACCATATCTGTTTTTGTGCATAATAACAAGCTCAATAGTTAAACATAAAAAGGCTAGTCTTTCTGAAAGGAAATATAAAATTGGCAGTCGAAATCAAGGTGCAGAAAGAAAATTTTTAGTCAATATGATGAGAGAGTTTTCCATATATAACAGCTGCATTAGTGAATAATGACCTGACTAGGACCTTTAATTAATTAATTTTTTTAATTTTATTGTGGATATATATAATGTAACAAATCCCTTCCAAGAATCTTTACAAAAGCCATTATCTTAAACATCACTCCCACTTGGAAAGCCAGCTAATGCTGACAGGGGGAATGTGATGCAGGTATGAGTTCCATATAGAGAACTAGGGGCAGCCATGGGAAGATGCAACTGGATTTGTTGCTCTTGATGTCCAAATGATACCTAACAAGTGACAGGAACAGGAGCTGGGAATGAACACATGCAATGGGCGCCGTAATAGCCAAGGGCTCTCCGTTTAAAGTGTCAGAATATAAGATATATATGAATCGTGTGGTCCAAGTCCAAGTGCATGGCAATTGGTCTTGCCACGGGGTGTGGAGAAGAGAGCCATAAAGAATAACCCAAATTTGATGTGGTCCATGCCTATATGAACAAGAATATTTGGCCATCTCGGTGGCAATGGATTAGATATGAATTGCATTGGTCATTACCGATATTTGACCTCTACATATTTTGAGATAAAATTAAGCGAGTAGAGTGTCAAGATAGAATGGGATGGATAGAGTTTGATTGATTGGATCGGATAAAGCTACAAAATTTTTTTTTCACATATAAATAAATTTATTTTTTCTCCGAAAGAAACTTATGAAAATTTTATATATCTAGATCAGATATAGAATTGATTTTATCATCACTCATACCTGCTCTGGATTCACTATGGATCAGATAAAAATCACTCCATTAGAGTCAGATTCTCAAGGGAGCAGACTGGATTGCCACCCCCTAGTCCATTGACATTATTTGAGTGTCTATAAAATAATAAGGTCAGTTGATAATATCTTTTCAACGTGCTTCCTTTGAATTGTAAAACCCGTCTCCTAAGCTATAGATCATAAATAACAACCAAGGAAAGAACAAAAGTAGTCCGGTCTTTCTCTCTCTCAGACAATACTTCAAGGAAAATGGTGCCCCTCATCTGACAAAAATGAGGACATATAATGATGAAGATTAGAAATTACATAGGTTGCAAACTTAGAATTTTCTTCGTAGCTATACCCTTTCATCTAAAATCAGAGATCATAGGTTCAAATTTTGAATGATGTACCTCAAAATTTAGCACAATATTATCATAAAATTTTTATAAAGAAAAATATATTGCAATAAGAAATATGGCACTTTTCATCCCAAACAATTTTGAATAAGAAAAGATTCTTACCAAAAAAAAAATAATAATAAGAAAAGATAAGACTCAAGGAGAAAATGATGTAGGATCAGATGTCTTCTTGAAGAGGGAATGGCAAATTACTCATTCCTCCTCAAAGGTGGTTCACAAAATCTCACTTTTCTACCCATTCCTCCTCAAAGGTGGTTTACATAATTTTTTCTTTTTTTTTTTCAGGGATAATTCTCCTTGGATCCTCGATTGCCGCAGTTTATTCTGTACCATGCTGTGTCTTCTGCACCCACTCTACATTATTTATCTGACAATACTGGATGCGGCCATCCAAAAGGTCCAAAAAGGCAGCAAAGCACAAAAATTGTGTTACTTTACGTTAGCCAGGGCTCTACATGATGCAAGATAATTTACACTAGTTTTCACACATACCGGAAAATTTATAATATATATTGTTAAGCATACACACACTGGGGATGAAACCGTATTATTAAAAGATAACAGAAGCATACATAGCAGTAAACAGAAAGACACAACCAGCAAAAGGTTCAAATATAATTGATATTTTTTTGATATACTTTCCTTATTAGCCATCTTGTTAGGCTATATATGGATGCACATATTGTTGTAACATGAATATGAGATAAAGAGAGTGAACATACCTTTTCTCTTCTCTTATTTTATCAAGGTACCATATTCGATACTGAAGCTGAGTACCGTAGTATTGTAGATATTACTCGAGAGCTTATTTGATTACGTTGGCCATAAAAAGATATGGGAGTTAAATACCATGATACCACCATTATTTATTGTGATGATGGGAGTACTAAATTAAAATTGATCACAACAATATTTTTTATAAGCACCCTAAACATACCAAAGATTATTGTCATTTTATACGTCAAACAATACAGTTTCTTCCAGCCATTTCAATTGATCAAATGGTTGATATTTTCACGAAAGCATATCTATCCGGGCACTTTCGTGATCTGGTTTTAAACTCAAGTTGCATTCTGTTTTACCGTCTCGAGTTTTAGGAAGAATGTTAAGCATGTATGTTTACCATTTTGTTATTATATTAGTCAAAATATGATCAATATTTCCTTTGATACACTTTCCCTGTTAGCTATATTATTAGACCAAATAGCGATGTACGTACGTATTGCAGAATAAACGTATGCTTTCTCTTCTCTTATTTTATCATAGAATATCAAATCATATGTATGTACACGAGGAATCTGATGAAAGTGCAACCCTATACTTAAAGTGAATGATATCTTTAAAAAAGAGTTCAAAAGCTCCAAGCCACCATGTTTCGCCGTCCAAATGAAGAAATGCTTTTATTATTAATTTGTGATCAAGTGTGTCCCGACGTCAAGTGGAAACTCATGGGATAAACCTGAGAAGAGACGGTGGGATTTATATAATGAGGTTTTGAACAGAATCCCAAGCGTGACAGGGAAGGCATGAGTAGAGGAGCACTTGCACAAGTCACTAACTTAATCACAGATTCTTCCTTAAAGTCCAACATAACCTACTATATATATTAAATGTGATTGGAGATATGAAACACATGGGGGCTTAGCAATGATCTTTCAATAACAGATTCAAGATGATTAAGGTTAGGTGAGATCTTAGCTACATGATATATATTCTTTATTAAAGCATAGGAAAAGCAACAAATGAGGTAAACCTGCCGTGTCACGGTAAGGATGCAAACGAAATTGTAAAGTTTATAATCCATCTGCTATTTTGCCAGAACAAAAGCTAAACTAATTTATAAGAACAAGTATGCATTGTTGTGTCTATCCCAGTATAATAGACTGTCTCTTGTCTTCATTCTCATGTAAAGAACTCACTCATGCTGCACGGGCATGGAAATAGGAATGAAATTACAGAATACTGTTCAATTGGTAGGTCCTCTCCAACCATTTTTCCCCTCCAATTGGATTGTATCGGCATGGGACAAATGAGTTTATACTAGCATCTTTGAATGCTTAAGTTCAAAATATGGAATAAGGGTAAATAAGGGGCTTTTGCATACATGTCCTTTCCTTAAATTAGGTTGATGTCCATATATTGAGGTCTATCTAATTTAAAGAAAGAAGAAATATATATATACATATGGGAGAGAGAAAAGAGAGAGAGAGAGAGATGTTGGGATTGTATCTTTCATGTGAAAAAAAGGATTCACCTTTTTTCGTGCGAATCCACCATGTGATCACCCACCCGTTATTTTGAGATCCATTAATTCAGATGAATGGAAAAGTTTGGAGTGCTTCCAGATCTATACGATGGATGATCCAGTTAGTAAAAAAGAAGATAAATTTTTATTCTATCCATAAAATCTTTACATGTTTAAAATTTTTAAACTTGGAATACAGTACTAAAAGGCAAAATTAGAGAATCTTCGTATCGTCAAATTTTATCCTTAATAGCGTACAAATGAACTGGTTGAATGTAAATTAATCACCTATTATAATTATTTATTAATTGACAAATCTCTCTTAAAGTTAGCAGGTAATGGGCTGGGAAAGCTTCGGCTGATATGGTCGAGCAGGATTAAATATTTTGTAACACTAGGAATTCTATTTCCAATCACGAGGATCAAACACAATTACACAAACAGATCTTTCCATTGGTAATTGCACGAACCCCACAGCAAAATCATTACTGTTGTGGGAATCACCTTGTCATGCTGATCTGAACGACCGAACCTGGCAAAAGGACAGTTCCAAGTACAGAGCAGCAGCGGTGACCTGCCACCTGCACCCGCCAACTTTGTTCCGGCTGGATTAGGCTGTCTGAGCCTATCCCTTCTCATCCCACCCAGGTCTCTTCCTCTCTAATTCTGTGGGATAGGACATGGGCCCATGCCCCTTGTGGTGAGGGATTGGGAAAGATTGGCACTTGGCGGATCCCTTCCTCAAGTTTATCTACAATGTCAGCAGCTGGATCATTCGAGTCCAACATCCGAAACCACGTATAGAAACCTTACATCATATACACATGTGAATGATGATCTCCATTTATTTAATCTCAAATCTATTTTCAAACACACCATACATTTATTACCTACAGCAAGAATGAGTAATAAAAGCAGCGGAAAAGGCCATGCCCTCGGGGGGATGCACTTGAAAAAGTCCACACTCATGTGAACCCTGCTTCATCCTTTTGGGTCCCATACCCATACCACTTACCAACATACAAAGGACACATAATAGCCCACCCTCCCTCCCTATGAATCTTCTTCCCACCTTCACATGAGTTGACCCACACAAACGCCCATGCCTTGAGATTTTATGGATTCAAATTAAACATATTTTGCTATATATGTAGCAATTAGCAACCTAAACAATTAGCTACATCACCACTTCCCCCTTCATACGTGTGTGTGTGTATGTGTGTATATATATATATATATATATATAGTA
>KE504950.1:568910-581547 GCA_000441515.1 Elaeis oleifera
ATTAATGGAATAACAGCCTACTAACTCTATGATTATGGCCTGATAATTTAGCGCCATAAAAAGCGGGATCACGTGCTCGATGGTTATATCAGAATCATCTATAAAAGAGAGGTAAACGAGCAACATGAGTAAGACAATTCTGAATCAAAACTCTGCCACTCTCAATATTCTTATTAGCTGTTCACCAACTCCCTCTCTGACTTAAGCATCGGAAGGTCCCCACTGGACACAACTCCGATCTGTGATGATTTTGTCTTGCAGGTGCTCTTCACCGACAACAGACGACAGAGAGTTGGCCGCAACAGATTGACACGTCAGGAAGAGGCTGGGCTACAGTCAACTATGTCGAGAATCAAAGCTCAACATTCGACTGGATCGATGAGGCAGTCTTTCTGTCGAAAAGATGTTCCTCCCCCACTTTCGATGGTAGAGCCCAGTTCATCGCATCTTGTGGTTATCACGGATGTACAGATTGCTGCACTCATGCAGCAAATGAAAATTTTGACGGAGGCAGTTCAAAGCCTCCAGCAGCAGCAAACCCAGCAGCAGCAACAGCAGCCGTCAATGGAGCAATCGGTGGCTCAGTCAGTGCCATCTAGGCACAGCTGCCGTCCTCTGCGGTGCTCACCCTCCTCATCTCCGGAGTGATAGTCTCAACACTCCCATCGAGATGGACAACCGCGTTCTCGGCACTTTCACCGTGCCACCCACTATTCGCGGCGTTCTCCCTCTCCTTCTCGTGCACACAGTATCAAGAAGGGAACAGTCATGGACGCCTTCTGCTTCTCCTTCTTCGAGCTCTTCAGGGGATTCCACCTCGGAGTTTTCCAGCAACAGTGGCTTGACGACTATGAATGCAAGTTCTAAAAAATTGATTGTCAGCTTGTCCGACTTCAAGTGGAAGGTCGGAAGTCTTCCAATGACTACGACTTTCACACTATCCAGCCTCTTCTAGACGCATCTTGGATTAACCGATTCTCTCTCGGTTCAAAATACCACAGATGGAGTCATACAATAGCTCCACCGACTCGATCGATCACTTGGAGAGCTATAAGACTCTCATGATGATCCAAGGGATAATCGATGCCCTCTTATGCATTGACTTTCTGACAACTCTTCGGAAGACTGCTCGAGCCTGGTATTCTGGGCTCCAGTCGGAGAGCATTAACTCTTTCGAGCAGCTCGAGTATTCTTTTGTAATCCACTTCAGCACAAGCCGAAGACCGTCATAGACATCCAACAGTTTCTTCTCAATCAAACAAGGTGAGACAGAGACATTGAGAGACTTTATGGCTCATTTCAATACAGCCATACTTGAGGTCAGGGACCTCAACGAAGATATGACTATATCGGCCATGAAATAGATTTGAGGGGATCCAGATTCACATATCCTTTAGATAAAACTCTCTCCAGAATCTATGCTGAACTTCTGGAGCGTGCATATAAGTACATTCGTACGGATGAAGCTGCTTCTGACCGACGTCAAATAGACAAAAAGATCAGAAGAAGAAATAAAAGAAAAGTAAAGCTCTGACCGAATCAAGTAGGCCGACTATCAACAAGTGAGTTTCACCTCGACAATGGAGTCTGAAGCCAAATAATTATGACAGGTATGACTCCTACACTCCTCTCTCTACTCTCCATGCACAGATCCTAATGGAGATCGAAAGAGAGAAGTACTTACGACACCCCCACCAATAAAGTACCATCGAGAAGCTGAAACAGAAAAAGTACTGTTGGTTTCATCATGATCATGGTCACAATATCGAACAGTGTATTCAGCTCAGGGACGAGATAGAGGTCCTGATTCGATGAGGCTATTTGAAAAATTTCGACATGATCGTCCGACTCAACCTCCCACCAACCAACAACCTCAATCGCAAGCTGAAGAGACACTCAATAATCGATCAATGGCAAGAGTAATCAACATGATCTCTAGGCGACAGAAGAACTGGAGGGTAACTTCCGAAGAAGAGTCAGCGAAGAAACGACGACTTGACAAGATAATAACTTTTCGGAAGAAGATGTTTGAAGAATTCAAACTTTTCATGATGATGCTGTCATTGTCTAGGCAACGATAGCTAATTATGATGTAAAAAAATTTAGTGGATAATGAAAGCTCTACGGATATTTTATTTTACTCAACTTTCTCTCGAATGCGACTACCGACTAATCGACTTAGAAGAGTCTCAATGTCATTGGTCGATTTCATAGGAGATGCAGTCACTGTGGAGGGAGAAATTACTCTCCTATTAATCGCAGAAACTGAACCACAACAGAGTACTGTTCTCGTGATATTTACGATTGTTCGAGTTTTCTCAGCTTATAATGCCATATTCGGACGATCTGGTCTGAATACTCTGAGAGCAATAGTTTCGACTTATCATTTACTAATTCGATTTTCGATAAAAAATGAAGTCAGAGAGATGCGTGGAGATCAATAACTTGTTCGATGCTGCTTTTAGTTTCCACACAAAATAATCAACTCGAAGGCTCTTTGTCTGTTGATAAATTGGACCAAAGAGAAAAGAACAGAGAGGTGAACTAGCTGAACAACTAATTTTCACCCCATTAAAAGAAGAACATTTTGAGAAGACGGTCTAAATTGGATCGCAGCTGTCTGATCCGAAGCGACAGCAACTAATAAATCTACTCAAGGCAAACACTGATATTTTTGCATGGTCGGCTACTGATATGTCAGGTATTTTTTCAGAAGTAATAACCCATCGGCTAAACATTGATCCAAAGGTTAAGCAACTGAGACAAAGAAAAACCTTTTGCTCCTAAAAGGTAGAAGGTCATCGACGAAAAAGTTGACAAGCTCCTTGTAGCTGGCTTCATCAGAGAAGCTACCTATCCCAATTGGCTCGTCAATGTAGTAATGGTGAGAAAGACTAATAGAAAATAGAGAATCTGTATCGACTACACAAATCTAAATGAAGCTTGTCTGAAGGATAATTTTCTTTATCGAAGATTGATCAACTAGTTGATGCGACTTCGGGACACCGACTCTTAAGCTTCATGGATGCTTTGCAAGCTACAATCAGATTCAGATGACACCCGAAGATGAGGAGCATACAGCCTTCATAACCGATAAAGGTATCTATTGCTATAAAGTAATATCTTTCGGTTTAAAAATACTGGAGCCACATATCAAAGGTTAGTCAACAAAATCTTCAAGACACAAATCAGGTGAAATATGGAAGTGTATGTGGATGACATGTTGGTGAAAAATTCTCAAACTGTTGATCATATTTGGGACCTAGAAGAAGCCTTCAGCATACTTCAACGATATCAGATGAAGCTGAACCCGATAAAGTGTGCGTTCGGAGTAACTTCTGAGAAGTTTCTCAGATTTCTCGTATCACAACGAGGAATCGAAGCCAATCCCGAGAAGATAAAGGCTATCATCAACATGAAGCATCCTAGTTTCAAGAAAGAGATATAACAGCTCAACAGAAGGATCACCGTACTCAGTCGATTCATATCAAAGTCGGCAGAAAAATGCTTGTCTTTTTTCAAAATCTTGAAGCAATCAAACGATCTCATATAGTCAGACGAGTATCGACAATCTTTTGAAGATCTAAAAAGATATTTGACATCTCCACCGCTGCTTACAAATAAAGGTCGAAGAAACTTTATATCTCTACTTGGCGACATCGATGAAAATAGTTAGTTCGATGCTTGTCCAAGAAGATAAAAATCGAATTCAACGATCAATCTACTATACTAGCAAGATGCTTCACAATGCTGAAGTAAGATATTCACGAACAGAGAAGATGATCTACGCTCTGATCATATTATCATAGTGACTTCGTCTATACTTTCAAGCACACTTTATTGTCGTCTTGACAGATCAGCCATTGAAGATAATTTTATACCGACCTGATACGTGCATGTCCATCCATGAAGGCACAAGTTTTAGCCTACTTCATCACCAAATGTACAATACCAGATAATAAACCTGAAGACGAAGCTAACGATAAAATAAACAGACTGTGATTCTCAAATTCGATTTAACGTCGACATGGGTGCTACATATTAATAGAGCATCTAATGCACAAGGCAGTGAAGCTGATCTCATCCTCACCAATTTCGAGGGAGTTATAACTGAATATGTCATTCGATTCAATTTTAAAGCTTCAAATAACCAAGCCGAGTATGAAGCACTCTTAGCCGGCTTAAAAATTTCTAAAGAGCTTGATATCGACAGCGTGAAGATCTTTACCGACTCTCAACTGATTGCTGGATAGGTTAAGAGTGAGTTTGAAGCCCGAGACCATATTATGATGAAGTATCTTCAGAAGGTGAAAGATCTCACATCAATCTTAAAATATTTTGAAATCTTTCACATCCCAAAAACAGAAAATACTCGAATCGATGCACTTTCGTGACTCACAACCACCTCTTTCAATTCGCTAGATCGGACATTCGTTGAATGTCTAGAACAGTCGAGTATTGATAAAGTCGAAGAAGTGCTATAAATTACTGATGAACCAAGCTGGATGGATTCGATTATCCAGTACATGACTGATAGAACTCTCCCTACGGATCCCTTAGAAGCCAAATGACTCAGATGGACGGTCTCTCAATATATTTTAATGAATGATCATCTATACAAAGATCATTCTCTCTTTCCTTACTAAAGTGTTTGGGACCGACAGATGCTGACTATGCACTCAGAGAAGTTCATGAAGGGATTTATAAAAATCACTTGGAGGGCAAATCACTAGTTTACAAGATCCTATGACAAGGATACTATTAGCCTACCATGAAGAAAGATACAGCTGAACTTATCCAAAGGTGTGAACCATGTAAGAGATATGCAAATATATAAGACCAATCGACAAGTCAGTTGACATCAATTGTTGCACCATGACCCTTCGCACAATGAAGGATTGACATACTTGGTCCTTTCCTTCCGACATATGATCAGAAGAAGTTCATAGTGGTCGCCATCGATTACTTCACCAAGTGGGTGGAAGTTGAACCTGTGGCACAAATCACTGAGAGCAAAATAAAAACTTTATTCAGAAATCAATTATATGCAGATTCAGTTTACCACACACCATCATCACTGACAATGGTCAGCAATTCGATAATCAAAATTTCAAAGAATTCTAGGTAAAATTTCACATTACGTACAAACTTACATTAGTTAGCCATCCACAATCTAACGAAGAGGTGGAGGTAACCAACCGAACGATTCTGTATGGACTCAAAATCAAACTGAATGAAGCTAAAGACTTCTGGATGGAAGAACTATATCCGATCTTATGGACATACTAAACGACTCCTCGCATACCAACGGAAGAATCACCATTTAATCTGATTTATGGAACAGAAGCGATGATCCCACTTAAGATCGGATTACCATCAGCAAAGGTAGAGCAATATAGTGAATCGAGCAACTCAGAATATCGAAGAGTCGATTTAGATCTACTTTCAAAAGTCCGACAGTAAGCTCAAGTTCGAATGGTAGCCTATCGGCAAAGAGTAGCCCGGTATTATAATGTAAAATTAAATCGAAGATCTTCCATCCTGGAGATCTGGTCTTAAGGAAAGCAGAAGTCTCAAAATTTCTTGACCAAAGAAAGTTATCTCCGAACTGAGAAAGATCTTATTGGATAACCGAAACACTTAGACCAGATACATATCGACTAGAAACTCTAGAGGGAGTAATCATCCCCCGAACATGGAATGCTGACTACTTGAAATGTATTATCAATAAAGTTATCCGTGTGTACATTATTCAGAATAAAATATTAAATTTTAGAATCACAAGTTTCAGTAAACTACAAAGTGATAATAGACCGACAGATGGACGGTTAATTTCTATCGACTATATTTTGATTTTTCACTATAAAAATCGACGCATCGACTATATTTTGGCTTTCACTGTAAAAATCAAAATACGGACTGTATCTTGGTACCGAACATATCTCGACTTTTCACTGTAAAAATCGATCATAGTCGAACGACTATTATACCGACTTAGTCTTAACTAAGCGGAATGCTATGCCAATACGATCCAGATCGAATTGAAATTATACCGACTCAACTACGATCGATCGAAGGATATTCGGTTTGCCATCGATTATCAAATAACCTGACCTACTAAACCCGACTAAGATCGGACGAAGGATATTTAGTTTATTATTGCTTATCCTAATACTTAAGTACGTCAATGGATATTCGATTAACGAATAAATCCTATAATTACTATCAGATGTTCGACTTACCGATCGATATTCGATAATTGAAAAATAATTCTACGACATTGCAGATATACAAAGAAAGAGAGTCTATACTTGAAAATTATTCATTCATTCATTAAAAGAAAGTTACAAAATTAGACTGAAGTTTGATTACAAAATTTTTTGAGTATAAAAAAAAATAAAAATTGCACCGATCATCAGTCGCCACCTCTATCTTTTTGCTCCGGTGTAGCATCGGGGACTTGAACAATTTTTGGTGCTGTCGGTGCTCCATCTTTGGTCGGCACGACTTCTTCAGCAGTTCCATCTTTCGGGACGGGAGGGATGATGCTGCTCAAGTCAAGATCTGGGTACAACTTTCCGACCACATCTCGATCATCTTCGTACTCGATGCAGTAAGAGACGAACCCACCTTTGAGGATCTCTTTCTTGAACTCTTCTGAATTCTTGAAGTTCTCGATGGCATGGTTCAGAGCCTCCCTTGCCGACTCTGCTTCCACTCTCGCGAGCTCTACGTCAGCTCTTGCGAAAGTCGATTAATCATCAGTCAGTGCCAACCTTTTCAGGGTGGCCCGATGTCTTCCATGTTCTGCTTCGAGTTCGTTGATACAGCTGTCCCTTCCTTCGAAGTCGATGGATAGAATGCTTCTTGCTCTTAATCCTCGACTCAAAAGACAAGATGCCTTGATGAGCTGACTCAAGTTCGGCTCTAGAAGATTGAAGGTCGACGATCAGACGGAAGACTTCCTCCTGAAGCTTTGCCTCCCGCTCGATCATCACTTGAAGTTGTTCAAGGTTAGTCGCCTTCTCAGCATTGGCGGCCGCCACTTTGTCCATCCATGTCTGACGAAAATCGATAACCTTTTGATAGCTGACTTCTAAGTCGAACATGTCGTGTGCCAACTACAAGCAGAAGATAAGTCGGATCAAAAAAAAAGAGTGCAAAGAAAACTTACCCGAGTATCAACGGATAAAAAGAGAAAAACATCTCAGCGACGGTTCTGTTCTTTCTATTCTCCCGATCAGTCGGGAGAAGAGCAGCTTGGATGAGCCGCTTGGCCAATATCGGATTGGCCAAGGCCAACTCATCTTCAAAAACTCTGATGTCAAAATGAACAGTGTAACCCGTCGATGATCCATCGTCTGCTGAAGTCGTCGGTGCCTTCCTCCGATCTTCTGTTGGCAGCCCCGCATTTGAAAATACAAAAAAATCAGAGCTCGATTGCACCTGGGAGGGTTCCACTGGAGGAACCACCGGCACAGCCATTGATTGTTCTGGCTCGACCGTAACTTCCGTCTCGACCCGAATCTCAGTTTGTGGAGCTACCGATGGTGCTACGACAGCTTCGTCTTCTTCTACCGCCCACCTCAATGGATGACACCTCAGATAGCGCTGTCGGGGCTGAACCGACGCAGGAACCGATATCGAAGGTACGTCAGATTCTCTTGCCGGTGAAGTAGGAGCCCGATCCTTCTTCGGTGGTTAGGAGGGTCCAGTTTCGAATGCTGCCCTCTTCTTGGCAGCATGTTAGTGAATATCGACGGTCGATACTTGCACCCTCGACTGCATAGCTACAATCGGAATAAAAAGTCAGTACAATTCAGTAACAAATAAAGAAAAATAAAAGTGATCGACTATGCTATACCTAAAGTGGTGATCGAATTAAGGCCGGCATCGTAGAGAGCTTGTTCGATCATCAGCTCTCTCTGCGGTGGGACCGCTATATCCTTCAGTCGGTGAAAATCTTTCCGATCGTCGACCTCCATCCGACTGTTCTCATTGGGGCTGGTCTTTGGATCACCCTAGCATGAAGGAAAGCCCCAAAGAAGAGAAGAGGAAACAAAAAAAATTAGTTGTTCCATCCATGAATGGACGATGGAAGATCGGTGATGAAGGAAAGACCTTTTTTTGAGTTGAAGAGCTACCAACCCTTGGCCTTTGGATGGGGACAAAGAATAAAGAATGTGCAGAAAAGAGAAGGATGAGGCTCGGTCGGTATTAGCTGACACAACAAAGCAAAACTAATTATTAGTCGGATCGAGTTCGATGCCAGCTGAGCCGGGCAAAGACCAAAATAATCAAACAAATTTTGGATGAACTTCGAAATTGAAATCGAAGACCGGCCCGAAGATCTTCGATGTAGAAGATAATCTGACTCGGAGGAGGAGAGTTCATCTGACCATCGAAGCTAGGAGCGAATAGCTAAAACTACTTCGGGATACGATATTGCTCCCAGAGCCGCTCAACATTAGGTTCGGATAGGGAAGAAGCTTTCACTTCCGGACCTGAAGAAGATTCATCGGTCGGATTCTCCGACCGACTAGAAGAAGCCCTAGCCATGGAAACTAAGAAGACCTTGAAGCAAAAAGGGGAGATGAATTCTAAGGATGAAAACTAGACCTGAAAGCTAAAAGAAAGCGGAGAAGGAATCCTGGAGCTCTCTGGTACTGGGGCGATCTTCCGACAGAGCTTCTGCAGCAGAGAATGGTGACAAAATATAAAGTAAAAATTTGGCTGAAAGCGACCCTATATATATAGGATCCATCAACGGTTCAGATAAAGTCGGTCAAATAAAAATCTCATCAGATGATGATATATGACAACATCTGGACCGATCATTGGTCAGACGATTCGACGCACCTCCTCTTGATCGTGCCACCTCACCATCATCCGCATGAACAGCTCCAATCCAATAACATTTGGACACGTGGCCAAAATTTACTAGTCAGAATTATATCGTCCGACGTCGAATTATCTTCCTAAAACGACGTCCGATACTGACGTTCGATACCGAATTATCCTGTCGATATGATAGCCCAATAATGATTTTGTAGCCACTGAAACGACAAAACAGTCAGAGAATTCTCGACTAGCAGTCAAGTCGGAGCTCGAGGCAATACGTAACAACTCCCTTCGTCCAATATGACAGACCACATGATAATATATATGTCGGATCATCTTGAACTTGAAAGTGGGGGGTAACTGTTAGGACAAGTCAACCAACCCCGACTCTGACTCTACATCGACCGCGTAAGCACATTACGCCGACTCACAATCGACTGACCGATCGATAGTCGACTACTATCAACCATCAGCTAACAATTTGGTTAACTCCTGACCGCGATCGATAGTTGACTATTATTAACCATCAGCTAATAATTTGATTCACTCCCAACCGAAAATCATCGACATATCAGAGTTACCAGCCGATACACATTCGGATCCTCTACTAACTTATCTCTACCGACTTATCAGTATTACCGACATATAGTCGGCCTATCTGCTCAAATATCCTAACCATTATGAATGATTATCGACTATATGTTACGGTCATTAATGAAATAAACAACTCACTAACTCCGTGATTGTGGCTTGATAATTTAGCGCCATAAAAGCAGGATCACGTGCTCGACGGTTACATCAGAATCATTTATAAAAGAGAGGTAAACGAGCAGCATGGGTAAAGCAATTTTGGACCAAAATTCTATCACTTTCAATATTTTATTAGCTGTTCACCTACCTTCTCTCTGATTTAAGCATCAAAGGATCTCCGTCGGACACAACTTCGATCTGTGAGGACTTTGTCTTGCAGGTGCTCTTCACCGACGATAGGCGACAGGAAGTTGGCTGCAACAGTGCACATGAAAAGTTCTTCTTGCTAATAGTGTAAGAGGATTGGTGTAATAACTTGCAGGAGTTGGTTTGACGTAAAGACTTGCCGAGCATCTATTACATGTATCTGAGAAACTTTTTGTGTGCACTGACAAGCATCTAAGCAATGTAGTTTTCTAGGTTTTCTTACTGTTGAAAATTGGTAGATGCTCAATTTCCTTGTAACTAAGAAATTTACTAGTAATTATGCATGATATTAAGAGATGGTGCTGGTGCTTGGCATATGAGATCCCTAATTTAAGAGTAAAAAGCAATAATGGACACAGTAATTTCATTAACCAATAGAATGTAAGTTGACCAATTTGGTGCAAGGGATCGATATTGCCAAGAGAGAAAAATATGTGATGCGAACCATGATATCACCTTACAGTGAGATGCTACTCGATGAATAGGATGCACACCAAATGGAGGGTAAGGAGTACTAGATAGAAGATTGTGATCTCATAATTGATTATGCATTACATAGGATATGCAATGCCTCGTAGTTCAACGCAAAAGCATATCTGATGACCCATTATGTGATGCTGATCCCATCATTTGTTGAAATGTCAATTGGCACATGTGGTAGATGTGACTAACGTATGTGGACAAAGTGACAAACTGTTCAATGTATGGTTGCAATTCAAGTGTTCATTACCTAAATAATTTAAAAAAAATTATTTATCAAATAATATATTTTTAACTTATTATAAAATAATATAATTATAAATACCATTGAATGGCGTTTTATAGTGTCCATCTCACCATCCTCCTTGCTCCACGTGGACGATCCAAAAAAATAAAATTAAAATCGTCATTTGAAATGACATTTTGAAATATTGATATAAAATATTACTTCGTTTACTTGAAATTTAGTACCATTTTAAATCCGAAAAATTTATTTAACATGAGTAGACTGTCAAGTAGATGAAACGTTGCATTCAACGTTCATTATGTATCGACGAGAGTGGCATGAGTTTATAAATGCCAACTGGATACATTAATTGATATATATAGACGGATAAATTTTAATTATTTATAAATATTATTTTACAGTATTCATAATCTATTAAAATTTTAGCTTACTAATTATTTTATTTTAACTCTGTTAGTTTTTGTGGGAGCCATATACACATGAGATATTGGCTATATTGCCGCAGATGTGTACAGTTGGACAGGATATATGGACTGCTAGGGTGCCACTTATTTATTTTGATGTGGTAGAGTGGAATCTTTCCTATCATGTCCTGTGACAGTTTGGTCAGATTTAGGGCATTCCAGAGTAGTTTAATACCAGCCAGAGATTTTGTCGTATTGATCGATGAGGGAGAGCTTGTATTGACTGGCGTATCAGACATGCAGAGTACATCGATATTTGGGATGCACGTCGAGATCACATTATTCGTGGTAATCCTATTTTGAGAGGCCGTCCATATGTCGAGGACTACGTGGCTTGATTTTTTAGCATTACAGTGCGAGTCATTGGACAGCCTCGATATACAGTTTCAGAATACGAGGGCAAGAGTTCTGCTGTGCGTCTTTTGGTAAGACCACGAAAATTATATTTTATATTAATATCTTTACTTCTAATAATTAAGATTGAAAATAGTTTATGTTGTTTGTGTTATATTTTGTTGCTAATTAAGATTGAAAAAGTTGCTAATTTATTTTATTATGTAGACTGATTTTATATCGGATCTTGTGTTGGACACTCATCGTGCTTTATCTATGACTGATGAGGACGATCGGATTCGGATACTGCGTGAGATAGAGAGAACAAGTTTGAAAATATTGGTGGCGATTAGTGTTGACCCAGGTAGTTGTACGCCTTGGTATGGAGCAGCCGATGCGTCAGATATGAGATATATATCGTCACCATATATTCCACATATGCCATCACCGCATATTCTGCAGATGTCATCACTACACGCTGCACAGATGCCACCACCTTTTGATCCACAGATGGCAGCGCCTTCTTCTTCCTACATCCCCAGATGACATCATCGGGTACCAGTTGGCCACATGAGTATGACATTTTTTTTCAGGTCCATCCGTATACCCAGATGAGAGGGTTGAGGGGGTCGCTCAGTCCGTAGGTGATCCGACAGCACCAGTTATTCCTAAGCAGTATGACCAGCAGACCTCCACTGATATAGGAGAGGAGCCATCACAGTAGATATAGGAGTAGGAGCAGTCGTTGAGGATCTTCCTGAGAAGGTCCAAGCGACCACGGGCACCACGACGTCCTTGTGGGATTTAGTATTTTTAGATTTGTGTTTAATATTTTAAATTTATTGTATTATTTTTGTACACTTGATATTTTATTCTATTTATATTATTAATTGTTGATTCTATTTTATATTATTTAATTTCAAGTGATCGGATATTATGCTTTGTGCACATGGATATACATAGTCTCATGTGTCTTAGAACATTAGGAGAGAAAAAGTTATGCTAAAAGGACTATAGAAATTATAACGTAAATAATAATAATATATCGGATAATTTAATTATATTTCTTGAAATATCTAAAAATAAGCTAAATCAGACAAGTCGGTGGGGAACCAGCAAAGTTCAAGCCGATTTTTCGATAAATGAGATGAATCGGACCGCACTGATACATCTCAATCTGCTACAAGCACGAACAGCTATGTACGGTGCGGTATAGACCGGTATAGGTCGGTAAGGCTCCGGTATATTATGGTGCTTTTACCAACCGCTTGGTGCGATGCGGTTTGGGCTGCTATAAGTCGGTACAGGGATGATA
>KE504950.1:582436-596854 GCA_000441515.1 Elaeis oleifera
TAATTTGAAATGATGATTTTATTGAATCAAATTAAATTTTTATTTTTTTTAAAATTTAAAATTATAATTTTACTTTTTTGCTATTTTTTCTGTTTTTCTCTTTTTTTTGATCATCCACGTGGAGCAAAGAGGGTGGTGAGGTGGACACTATAAAACACCATTTCAAATGGTATTTATAGATTTGCATTACTTTTGTAAATAAGTTAAAAAATATATTATTTTAGTAAATAATTTTTTTTAAAATTACTTAGATAATGAACTCTGCAATTCAAGATGGAGTACATAAGAGGCAGCTATTATTCCATTATTGAATGAAGTGTTAAAGAATGCCTTCGCACTAGAAGGATATAAAATCTCCATCTTACCAAAAAAAAAAACTTCATAATAGTTCTAAGACACACGAGAGAGAGTCAAGTGAATTAGATCTGTTCATCGGGCAGGCTTGGTCTAAAACATAACTAAAATTAGTCAAGCTAGGACCTAGCTTGGCTTGGTCTTGGGGCCAATTTCCCATGTCAAAGCTTGATGTTTATTTTGATTGTGAGTTTCTGGTTAAGTCTTGGATTTTCTTAATTTTTAATTAAAAATATTTTAAAGGGAGAGAATGGACGAGGAAGAAGAGGAAGGTGTTGGAATTTATCAGATTAATCCTATCGGAATATAACCACATTAACATGCATCAGGATTTGCTTTACATGTTTTAGATCGATTTGGATTCTGACTAAAGATAAGTAAGTCTTATTACCCCATAAAATTCTAAAAGAAAGTGGTATTTGTCACTACAATACATATATATGAAATAAAGATGTTATGAACATATATTACACAAATATACTACCAAATAAAACAAATGATATGCAAATCCCTTAAATTTGGAGAAAGGGGTCTAAGTCAATGATTTTGAACCAATAAGGATAAAAATATATTCTAAATCGACTGTTATGCTCAATAAATTTTGAGATTGCAAAGGTTTTCCCCTTCTTTGAGAGACTCCTACTCTTATCCTACTCTTTTTGAAATTCTTTATGTATTGGAATACTTAAAACTCATTTTTTATAACTTCATTAAACTCTTATATTGAGCATAATTTATTATTGGTTATTTCTACAGTGGAGTAATTGTGGTGAGGATAATAACCCTTTCATGTAGTAGACCACTGTAGAGGCCGCACTAGAGTGATAAAAGAATCAAAAGGAAAAAATAAAGATACGTAAGAGAAATTATGGTTAAGATTGTATAAGAGATTGAACATAATATGCCAACTCCTTAGGACTAATCATAGATTACTAAAGCAAAGGACCCGGTATCAAGTTTCCTTTAAATATTCGATTAGGGATCCAAAATCCAAATCAAATCTGACAAGAAAAAAATTCAAACCCGAAACCAAATTGTTCGTGCCTCTTATCAGATTCGGATTTGAATCGTGCACGCTTGTTACATCCGACCCGTTTAGACGCGGATGAAGATGGAACGGAGCGGGTGGACGGGACGGCCGTGCTGCTCTCTCCCGACTGCTGACCAGCGAAGGTCGCGCCGAGGCTGCCGAGCGGATCCGGAGCTCTTCTTCCCCAAATAACACCGCCGGCCCCTCACATCACGTGCCTGGAGAGGTGAGTGAGTCCGATAACACCCCGGCCCCTTTCTCCAAATTTCCCACTCCCCTCTCCCTTTCAATCCCCATTTCAAACAAACCCTAATGCCAAACCACCCTTCTCCCATGAACTCTCATCTAAATTTTCTTCTTAGTACCCTTCTGCTAGGACTCTACAGATGGTTTTGCGCAATTTCTGCTAGGGTTCCGGATTAATTCATTCATAATATTTCCTCGAAATGATGTCGACATAATACCCAATTATTCTCTTAGATTTAGATGGATATTTCTTAAATATGTGTTCTCTTTTTACGAATAATTTTTCAAGGGCAGTATTCGATGTGAGGAAATTATTTGCATCATCTAATTCAGGAAGGTAATGGACTTCGTTTTGGTTTCATCAGTGATTGCTTCATGACCACAGTCATGTCAGAATCCACCGAGATGGAGGTACACGGGAATACGAACGCCGCTGGATCCCACAATCCGAGGTCAAGAAAGCTGCGGTCGCTTGTTTGGAATGATTTCACCAAGGAGCGGAGGGCCGATGGGAGTTATGTCGCCATCTGCAATCACTGCAAGAAGCAGTTGACCGCGAGCAGCCGGAGCGGGACCACGCATTTGAAGAACCATTTGGGAATTTGTACTTCTAGCAAGCGGATGAAGAGAAAGAAGCTGGTCGTGCGGCGCCTGGTCCTCAAGTCGAGCGATGCGAAGAACGATGGAGCCCCAGTTCTCGAGCATCCTCAGTTTGATCAAGAATTGAGTCGTCAGGACCTTGCACGAATGATCGTTCTGCATGGCTATCCTTTCTCCATTGTGCATCATGTCGGGTTTAGAACATTTGTGAGAAACCTTCAGCCGCAGTTCAAGTTGGCATCTTATGACACGGTGAAGGCAGATTGCATGAAGATCTATGAGAATGCGAGGCTTCGGCTGCAGGAGGTGCTTGACAAGCTTCTTTGTCGAGTTAGTCTCATGGTCGATATGTGGAGATCGAGTGAGGGTCTCGAATATATATGCTTGACCTGCCACTATGTTGATGATGATTGGAAGCTTAAGAAGAAGATTCTCAACTTTTTACCTATTGAAGCTCCATTGACTGGGGAAGAAATTAGTGGAACCATTGTGGGGAAGTTGCGGGAATGGAATATTGATAAAAAGTTAGCTAGCATAGTCCTTGATAATTGTAGCACCAGCGATGCGGTGGCAGGAGAGCTGCTCAAATCTCTCCGGCCAAAAGGTTTCCTTCTTTCGAGTGGTGATCTATTTCGTGTGCATTCCTGTGCACATATACTGAATCTTGTGGTCCAAGAAAGTTTGGAACTGGCATGTGAGGTCACTAATGGAGTCCGGGATTGTGTGCAATATGTGAAATCCTCACAAGAAAGAGTTATAAGATTTCAGAAGGCAGCAAAGCAAGTGGGAGCCCCTCAGAAGCCATTAATTCTGGATACTCCAACTAGCTGGGTCTCTACTTATCTAATGCTTGAAACTGCATGCCAATATCGAGATGCTTTTTCCCGCTTGGCAGAATGGGATACTGAGTTCACAGACTTTCTGTCCTCCAAGGAGTGGAGTTATGCTAAAGCTGTTACTGAATGTTTAGAAGTGCTGTACCATGTTATAGAGAAGTTCTCAGCCGCAAGAGTTCCAACTGCCAATCTTTATTTTAATGATATTTGTGGTATTCATTTGCTCATGAAAACCTGGTGTACGAGCCCACATCCTATTGTTGCATCAATGGCTGTGCAAATGCTTGAAAATTTTGAACAGTATTGGGACCTGACTCGAATAATTATGGCGATTGCTTCTATTTTAGATCCTCGATACAAGATGAAGTCTATTGAGTACTACTTCAAGCTAACTTATAATGATCCATATGAATCCAAGGCAAGGATTGATAATATTCGTAACAATTTTGTAAACCTTTACAATGAATATGCAGTTCAATCAGCTAATTCTTCAAAAAATCAAGCGTACCTCTGTTATTTAGGGAATACTGGTGGCTGCACTAGTTCTGAGAGTGGAAATGGGGGAGAATCTAAAACATCCTATCGCATCACACTATCTGATACGCGACGAGGACTTGATCAGTATCTTCAAGAGACATCATCAAGTCAGCCATCAAAATCTGATATGGATATGTACATGGAGGAAGCTGTTCATCCCTCAAAAGAAGGTCTTGATGACAATTTTAACATATTAGCTTGGTGGAAATTTAATGCAGCAAAATATCCTGTCCTTTCTATAATGGCCCGTGATATTTTGGCGATTCCTTTGTCAATTGTTCCATTAGACAGTGAAGCTAGAACACTCAATCAATATCTGAGCTCCATGGACCCAATGACCGTACAAGGCATTATATGTGCACAAGATTGGCTAAAAGATGAAATTGAAGGTGAGACATCACTTCAGAGTGATATAGTTTGTTCTTTTCTAATTTATATTATTCTCTAACTATGATTTGTTATTTGAATTTTATTAGTGTCACCAGCAATTGGGCCAGTGGAAGGCCTTGCACTTGTTTCAACAGCTGCTGGCTTGGAGGGTGATGATGAGTGTATGATACCAGCCAATGGGGATGAATTTTCTCCACCATCAAAATAGGTAAAGGCAAATTTTTTTGAGATCTGACTTAATTCAGAAATGTCTTTCACGTGCATTTCTTTTATTTAATCAATTTATTGGAAGCCTCTTGAGCAAGAATCCTATTATTCACTGGTATATAACTGGAGCAACACTTCATGATATTCTTCGTCCTGGTTGACTGGTTTTCTGTCTTCATTGTTATATTTGCAGTATCTTTCCATATATGTGCACTTGTTGCTGCCTGTCCATGTATACATTGTTTTTACTCTTTGCAGGTTGGATTGGTGGATTTAAACATATATGATCAAGTGATCATAGGGCTGATAAAATGGTGTTGATTGGAAAAAAGGATTGTGAACTATTGTATTAACAGTACCTTATTCTTCCATGTCATTGAACCATGTCTAACAAGCTTTCTTCCCATGGATATCATAGAATATCCTTTTATTAAAGAAAACTCTACATATAACTTTAAACACCTGAATTATTTGAATATGAGCAAAATGGAGCATTGTAGTAAGAGGAAAAAATCCACACAGGCATCGAAGGAGCCAAATGGTTGGTACAATTCTTATAGGATTAGATCTCAAATATGCATTTTCCTCTCTTTTTTAAAAAATTTAGGTGTATGAGGTATCCATAGTCATATTCGATGAAATCCAGTTGATAAAGGACTAATAGAAATAGAAATGCAACTTCTACCTCCATGTTTTGTCCTATTCCCAGCCCAAGGACTATCCCCGTCAAGAGCACTGAAGGTTAACTATTTAGAAAACTGAGATTTAGGACTATGTATTTGCAATAACTCTGAGTGGAAGGGAGTAGGGGTGCAAATGAGTCAAGTTGCTTATGAGCTACTCAAGCTCGATTTGAATACAAGCTCAACTTGATTCCACTATTGTTGAGCTCAAGTAGCTTGAATAGTTTTTCGAGTCGAACTCGAGTAACAGTGAAAGCTTGCGAGCCTGTTCAAAGTTTATATATTTTAATAATATTATTTTATTTGTAATATGTATATGAATATATTAGTAGGTTAAGGTTCAAACTCAAGCTCGAGTATGCTTAGTTGATATTAGAATCGAGTCGATCCTAAGTTTTGCCCTTTTTTTTCATAGAGCTGAGCTCAAGCTTGGAATACTAAGGGCTTGATCTAGCCGTGTTTTGAGCCCGAATATTTTGAATCCAGTTGAGTTGGAGCTGTTGGCTGCTTGACTCAGCTCAGCTCGATTGCATCTCTAGATGGGAGGATAGGATTTTTAAAATCATGATAGGAATTTAGGCATGATTGCATGAACCTTTTCTGTTCTCAATTTCATCGTGAATTAGCAAATATTAGATTGGGCCAATACTCTTATATCATTCTCCAAAAGATTTATTTTATCTTTTCCCATTTAAAATGATTCTTAATATGGGTAAGGAATGTTACTTGCATTAACTATTGGAATGGGGATAAGGACATTCATTTGTCTATGCCCACCTTTCCTTGATATTGTTAAAATTTGGTCCATCATTGTTTCATACTTCTATTCAAGCTTTCTCATTTCTTTGTTAGGGCACATGAATTTAGGTGAGAAGACGGTAGAGGTTTCATGGAAGAGAGACAAACACTCTGTAGATGTGGAACATTTATTGCTTGTAGGTTTCAAGTTCAAGTTTTTCAGAAGTAACTTAGGCAATTTAGTTTCAATATCTAGAGTTTGGAGAATAGAGTTGATTCAATGATGACCGAAAGTTCAATTTCAGTTAACAGGGAATAATTCTGGAGAACTTTACAATAAGGTGCTGGTTTTGTGAATCTAGTGGGTACAAGAACTAAAAACGTAAGGGTAAAGATCTCTAGCCATCTAGACTAGCTCTGCTGGTTGGCATCCCTATCCACATGGGAAAGGTCTCGGGTTTGAATTTGGGTGGTCACATCCCTGTGTATTTATCGGAAAAGAAAGGAAAAAGAGGAGATCTCTAAGACATGGGAAAGGTCTCAGGTTTGAATTTGGGTGGTCGCATCCCTATGTATTTATCGGAAAAAAAAGGAAAAGAAGAGATCTCTATGGCTCCTGCATGATCTCTAAGGTTCCTGATTATGAATGAAGCTGATCTCCTGTGCAATAAAGAAATAGTGAGAGGGGATGGAAGAAGGAAACAATAGTGAAGGAAAAAGGAGAAAAAAGGAGGGAGTGGTTGGGGAGAAGAAGGAATTAACCAATGTTGGTTTGTATTTTTCTTCTAATCATGACTAATTTTGAAAATATTTACTGTCGGACTTCTATTTAAAGAGACTAGAATTATGGAGAAATTGTTGCTCGTTTTAAAAGAATCCCTATCTTACCTATTGCTACTCTAGTACTTGTTGAATAGTTTGACTCCAGAAAGAATTCTTATTTGATCTAAAACTCCACTCCACCTAAAACTTTTGAAGTAGTGAGTAGACAAAAAGAAAGACAAGGAACTATAAGTTGGGAGTCCATTAGAGAAGTTGCATAACACTGAACATTCGCTTGAAGTTTTTCTCCTTAAAAACTTTGAGGGCAACTCCTTTGCTGGACTTAAGCTGAACCATTTGATGCTTTTGATTCTCCATTACACTCCGTTGATTCTTCTAGCAACTTGATGAGGCCCAAAATGGCTTGATCACTTGCTGATCTGGCAATATGAGCCCTCCATTGATCTGAACAATGATCAAGGCACTTAACAGGATGATTTTTATGCCAATTTCATCCTCACTAAGACCTTGGCAGTTCATTTTTATTGATCAATGCATAAACAAAAAACTTGACCTAATCTAGGGTTTTGAAAGGACATATGCTGATGACATGTAGCTGGTGTGGCTGGAGTTCGTAGGAGATTGGTGAGAGGTATCCTTGTAGATTGCAAGTTCCAGAAGTGTCTATTTTATGGGTTTGGCTGGTGGAAAGTGGGAAAGGTTATAGAGAATAAAAAACACAATCCATGCGTACAAGAGGAGTTATGGTATCTTTTTAGTGGAAGACATGGGCATGTACTGGGGAGAAAAGAAAATTCCTTTCTTTTGGTCAAGGGAGATGGATCATCGAAGAAATGTGGCATTAATACTGAAGCGACTCTAGATAATATTTATAACCTGCATTACTTCCCTGAGAAGATTCCATCATAGGATTTTAAGTCATAAGGCTAGCATTTTCTTTCAATCACATTGAAGCAATCTTTACACTCTGTACATTTATGTTCTTTAACCTTTTTCCATCTCATGTTCTCAGGAAGAAAGCTGCTATTTAACAGCTTGAAACCCACAAATGTATTCTGGTGTTGCAGAATGCTTTGCTTCTGGTTCTTAGTTGTACTAGTAAAAGAAAATGCTTTGCACAATCATGAAAGGACAGATTTGCTTTACATTTAGATGATACATGCTAGACGAACCTGTTCTAATACCAGATTATGTAAGGACAAGTAAAGGCTTCAATACCAAAAGAAAAGAAGAAATTCAAGGAAAACTAGAAGATAAATTAGGGTAGAAAGAACAAGAGGCTGACATGAGCCTGGGCTCCTCAACCTCTACTACTATTTAGTGTACAAAAAAATTAGGTAATTCAACATATACTAGAACCTTCAAAAAGAATTATGTCATTCAATTATAAGAAATTATTCTGCATCTTCAACCTTATTATGCTTCTGTATAGAACTTATGAAGAGGAGATAACTGTTAGGCCCTGTCCTCGCTGTTTGAGATCTAGCTTTCTAAATCCTGAACTGGTCATTCAAAGACATGAAATTAATCATGCTAATAAATTTTAGACCATTCGATTGCAATCTGTCTAATCCTACTGGGCTGATTGGCAATCCTGAAACATCTTATTAACTGTCACAATGTGTTCCTATGAAATCTCTTGCTACCAAGAAATGGACCACCACACGTTTTCAGGTATTTGACCCATGTTGCTCTTTTGGATTCATCTTGGTGTGCTGGAAAGCTAATTTACAGGGTTACTAAATGGTTCTAATCTCGGTTTCAGAATCTTCATAGATTTATTTCTGTGAAGCACTCTTTCAACTGTTTTTGATTGTGAACAAATTGCACTGCTCACTGCTGCTTGCCTTTGATCATCAGTCTGACTCATGGATCATGATATGTTGTCACTATTTGCATCATATATTCATACACCGAAGGCACAGAATGCATTACGATAATGATATGAGCTAACATACTTGTACTCAGTGATGAACTGCAGATTAACATCAGTAGCCAATCTACACCTACTAATGTATCATATTCTCATGTATTGAAGCACAAAATGTTGCACTATTATAATAATCTTATTTGCAACTGAGCACTGCTGCCTATTACCCTCCATATCATTGCTCAGTTCATGGGGTCGATGTGGCCTTTGGGGATTGGTGTGGTACACTTGGAGTAGCTGGTGTCAGTCAGGCCCCAGGTACCACTCAGCCTAACATTAACTTCCACATAGGACCAACAAACTGAGCCATGATATGGCAAGCGATCTCTGGCATTTTTCTTCACAAGCTCACCATCCATCTAATCCAAATTCTTCAGTATGCTAAGAATTATGATCCATCATCTCTGATATTGTATTTTATGTTGCATTGCAAATAAAAAATTCGTCTAGTGCACAAAAACTTGAAACACTAAGGATACAATATGAAGTATATAAAGTTTTGATTATGTTTATATCTAAATTTTGACTGAAGGCCGGAGTATCGGAAGTGTAGTTAATCAGGTTTCCTATTTTAAGCAAGAAGTTACTTCCACCAAACTCTTGAACAAGGCTTTGATGAAGTTTTGCAGACTATTTTCTCAGAATATGATGATAATTTTGTCCACAACAGGCTGATGACGTCTCATTTTCAGAACAATATGTAGTGCCAACTATCTGGAGTTATCCTAATAAATCAATTACCAGATGGTCACAATACTCTTTTACTTATTGAGTGTATCCAAATTGTTTATGAAATTTTAATGGGGTGAGTTATTGTAAAAGTTATTTTTGAATATTTAAAGTATTTTACATATATCAGATTGTTCATTACTTAGAAATAGTTGGAATAATGATTAGCTGATATTATTCGTTTTATCTCCCTAATTATTTCTGCTATTTGTTGTTTATGCTTACGTGTGAGTTCTTAAAATTTCCTTTCTTTTATATTCTTTTATGAGTATTCTTTTCTGACAATTTGCAGCATTTCCCACATTCCAAATATTCCCCTAGTTGAACGTTATCCTGAGTATAGAACCTTTGAACATGCTTCTTTAGTCATTCCTATTAATGGCTAGAACCTCTCCTTTAGAAAGATAAGTGCTAGAAGATAACTAGAATGACACTACATGTTTTACACCAATTGTGGCATCATGTATTAGTTGGAAAGTTTTTATATGACTTCTGGTGGAAAATGAAAGTCAGAAAACTTGAAAGATGAGTCCAGGCCCAAACCTCTTCTTAAGCTGGAATGGGGATTCTCAGCAGGTTACTGAACAGGCTTTGATGCAGGTGCACGGTGCACCCCTAAGAAAGATTTGAGGTGGCGTGAATCTCATCATTAAAAGAAGAAAAACCCTACCAAAGAACATTATTTTTCAATAATGGAAGAAATTCTAATCTATTACTCAAACCTTAAGTATCACTTTACTATAAGTTTTCATGGGAGCATGAGGATTGATTTCACACTTCTATTGAACTAGATCTTGTAACACACCCCCACCCCAACCAAAAAAAAAAAGGAAACTAGATCTAAATTTAATATTGAAAAAGCAATGTCTGAATTCAAAACTATCTCTACTAACAAGGATCCTAACTATATACTTTGGCACGGTAAAGGGACTTGGCTTCACTCATAGGTAAGTTTCTAGCCCCACCAGTTGGCCTTTTCTGTTCTGTGGCATGCCTGTCTCTTGCGTGAGTTGCACCAACTCTTAAATGGGAAATATTAGGTTTATAGCTAGTAATAAAATGGTATTGATCTCTATGTGGAGACTTGCCAACTTTGAGTTTTGCTTTATAACCAACTCAATTTTGATAAAACTTGGATGATGATGATGAGAAAACATGTAAGAGGGATGCTGATGACCCTATACATCAAACTGAAATACATACATCTAAGACCTACTTTCAAATCCATGAGTAGGGTAGATGATGCAAGGAGATCATGTGAGCGTAACTGCTGTAACGGTTGTGAATCAAGTGGTTGTTGCTCATCCCACTTAAGCTCGATTGATGATGTAGGTAGCTTTCCGGTCATCCCACAAAAGCACTAGGTATGGCAATAAACATTCCTGTATCTATGAGAAAACACCAAAGCCTAACAATCTTAACAGTATGCATATAGCAGCTATCTTCCCTTTGTTTGATTGCTAGGTTCCTTTGTGTCTGTAGATTGTGATAATCAGTATGCTTGACGCCTCTGATTGTTTTCTTCCATTTTTACTTTTGACTGTTTTGGTCTCCTTACATAAATAATAGCTGCACTTGCATTTATGGATAGCATATGCTAAAAACCTGCCATTGAAGCATTAGTTTTGATAAATTATTTCAGGTTTCTTTTTTCAGGTTAAGCCCATCAGTTGTATTAGTCAATAACTGCCCAAGCTAGATTACCAAGGACATCTTCATCAGTCTAATCTGTTTCCCATTTATTGTTTATTTCTATTATAGTAGTGTTTAAAATGCGGTGCATGAGGCTGCATATGTGTATGCAGACACTTGGCTGCATTGCATACCCTAGATGCAGCTACTATAGCTACTCGAGTCATGTGTGGACCAAAAAATGGTTTCTTAGCACTTTGCAGGTATATATGCAATGGATTAGCACTTTGCAGTCTAAATAAAATAAGGTTGCAAGCGAAGAGCTGAGAGAGAGAAGATTAAGCAAGAGAAGTGATGCGAAGGATTCCATACAGTCACAACTGATTCGTGTAGTATCTCTAATAAGAAGATGGGCCAGCCACTAATTAGGGCAAAAAGACATACATACCCCAAGAGAAATTCTTTGTGCACCACGGGCGGTGCAAAACGCGCGCACCGCCCATGGTGATTGGCTCACGTGCGGGCCGGGCGCGGTGTGCGAGAAAATTTTTTTTTTTCCTTCTGGCCCCGTATATGAGCCAATCACCGCGGGTGGTGCGCGCGGTTGCGGTTCTGCACCGCCCGTGGTGCACAAAGAATTTCACCATACCCCACTAGTGACTAGTCAAATATAATTTCAGTCTGGGAGAATTTAGTGTCTTCTTGTCTGTAATGGAAGCAATTGTCCCTATCATCAGAAAATAAGAGCGCATGGCTCTGCCCATTCAAAAGGACTCATTTCTATGTCCAAACATCACATGCTAGCAAAGGTAGTCACCATCATAAGTACTCAGGATATTATTGAGAGAGTTTGATAGATGGGACTACATCTTGCTTGATCAGGATCCTAGGTTTATCGCAAGCCCATGCTCCCATGTTAATGTTTGCAAAGTTTTTTACTCCAAAAAAGTCCCAATAACAACAAAATAAAATAGAAAACAGCCTAATAGCTTAATAACAGCAGATATTAAATAGAATAAACTTTGCCCTTCTATGGTGGAGGATTGCCCTTTGATGATAAAACTTTTGACTTTAGCTTTATCTCCGAGTAGCCTTCTACAGGTCTTGTTGCATTTGTTCTTTTGTCACCTTTTTTATAGTCAAGTTTTTTAATTTCCTTTTTGTGCTTTTTCTTTCAGTCCTTAGTGTTGCATATCATTCAGAGTAATTGTTCATGGATCGCAATAAATTCATGACCTGTTCCTTTTCTTGCAGTAACTCAACACTGGATAAAACTGAAGAATCCTTGGCCATGTCCGCTGTCCCAGATGCTGAGTTGAAGTGCTGAAACATGTGCAATTTTGTTACCCTGCCTTCTGGTATTGCTAGGAATTAGTTTTGGTAAATTAGTTGTGACGATATATATCTCACTGTACTACGTAATTGTTAGCATTACTTTCTTGTTGAATGTATAGAAGTGCATCTTCAGATCAAGTATATTGCTAGCCTCGGGGTCACATTGTACCATGATCATGGGCTTTCAGAATACTCCCAGACTCATTATTGGTGAGACACCTACTCTTGACGGAAGAGGAAACTCAACATATATATTGCTACTTCCATTTGATTTGAAGTTTTCAGGCAGAGCATCCAGGGACAATTAAAAAAAATCAGCAACTCATAGCTAATGAAGCTTTAACTTGGAGTAGTGGAACTAATCTGAAGCAAGGTTACAGAAAAAATAGTTGGGGTAAACCTCAAACAGAGACGGATGATTAAGAAACCGGATGAGGCTGGCCTTTTTGAAAAAAATCCTGGATCGGAGAAGTAGCTAGAGGAGAGCGGGCATATCCATTAGTCTTAAATAATGCTTTTGTTGGGCACATGAAAGCATAGTTTGATCTAATGTGAAAGGGTAGATCTAATGCTATCATCATATCTTCATCTTACCTCATCATAATCTATATTTTTTATATGTATGTTTTATCTATATCTGAAGAAAAAGATATTTTGAATAGCTTTTTAAAATGCACACACCTTGGCTTTGGCATTCCCTCTTCTCTCTGTCTCAATGAAAGAGAAGATTTCTTTCTGAATAAATGGAGAAATGAAAGTTCAGCAACCAAAAAGTTGTTGGCTGCATCTACTATAGAATAAATGAGAAGAGAACAATGCTGTAGAGCACCTATCATATTATCATGCAGTTTATTGGTGTTTATGGAAGTCAATAATTGGCCGAGTGGTGCCCAAAAGCATTGATCGAAGCATAGATTAACATCATCTATTCCACATCGATCTCTGATTGTCATTGGACTAATAGACCGAGTGGTGAATAGATGAGTGATCAATCACGTTGGACTGGTAAATCGAGTGGTGAATAGATGGGTTATCGGCAGTGGTACTTGCTAAAAATCCAGTTAATTTTGAAATATACCCTTCCAACTCAGGCATGGGCATTCCAAATAATTTGGCTAGAGGTAAACAGTTGAAATTATGAAAAACTCGTTAAATTCGGTTAAACGTTAGGCAGGAGTCTAACAACAAAAGACTAAGAAGAAAATATTTAAATTAAACCAATACATTTAGAAATACAGGCCTTTTAAATATATGGATGCTTATTTGCTGAAAACAGATATAGGAGAGTTTAAGATAGCAGGCTAAAGTTATCACCAACAGCAATGATATATGGCATTATTAGTTGGAAGCATGTAACAATTTTTTTTTTAAAAAAATAGTTATAAAAATCATAAGATTCATGGATAATTTAAGAATAATTGAATAGTTTTGAATTAATTCATTTGTAGAGAACAATTTGGACAATCATTCAGCCAAGAGATAAAACAAAATAATTCAACGATTTTTTTCTGAAGAGTCAGGGGAAAGGGTGTTCCCCCCAGGATTCCTTAAGCTAAGTAACGATTACAGTGATGATTGTGGGAGTATCATGCGACCAAAAGGAGGTACGCCAGGCATTATAGAGTTGGCAAGACTATGCCTGGAAAATAGCAAATGCCTGGTGCGGCAAAAGGAGGGGAGCTCGGCTTGGAATCTGAGGTACAAAATGAGGATCATATATCCTTGGAAAAGCCTCTGAAGGATGAGGATGACTGAAGGCATCTCATCAGCGGTTCCATTACCCCGATTTTCTCTCAATTGTTATGGCCTCGCAAATCTGAAGTTCGTTAGGTAATGTTAGAATTGCAATACCTTGCCCATGGACAGTGATAGATCTTTGAACTCCTATATGGATGTACCTCTCTCACCATCCCTCCTTCCTATGCTATTGCAGTCCATTCCAAGAACAGTGAGGCGATTCTTTTGCACTCTCAATTACTGAGTTAGCTTCGAAAAAAAAGATCCTCCCATTACGTTCTTTCCATATACACTAAGACTTTGGTTCATAACCGGAATCAAAATAGGAATGAGAATGGGAATGACTGGTATTTGGTATAAAATACCCTCAGCCGAAGTTCTTGACAGATGGCACCCATCCAGGCTTTCAAAGATGGATTCTGCAGACGCCTGTTAGATTGCTCCAAGTGCACTCACGGCTCCGTTGTTTGCCGACTTTCTACAGTCCTCACCGGCCTCCGCTACTGACCGATCTCCAACAGTGACCAACGTCAGGCTGAGCACCTTTCAGATTTTGTCAGCGGCCGAACCTCCCAACAGCAGGTCGCTGCTAGTGCCAGACCTCATTCGAGCTCCTAGGGGAGCGAACGGAGCCACCCGAACTCCTACGGG
>KE504950.1:599897-630531 GCA_000441515.1 Elaeis oleifera
TCGGGCCTCCCCAGTAGACGGCCTTCAAACAAATCCCCGCGCCAGACCAATTCCGTTCGAGCTTCATCAGTAGGAATCCCCAATACAGCTTCCCCAGCGAAACGGCTTCGACCTACGCGGTGCCAACGTCTGGGATACCCGTCAGCAGCGGGTACATCAACAACGTCGGAAATATCCGGACTTCCTTCAGACCGGGGATCACGTCTCTCCATCAGACGTCTCTACCAAACTTCGCCTGACAAACCCAGGCTCACTGACAGGCCGCATTAATGGCCACAACGCCGCGCCATTTCCTGCGGCGAACCCCACGCGGCTCCATCATGCTCTGGCAAGTCACGACGACGGACATCATTCCACTCTCCACAACAGGCCCACGCGGCAAGCCACGACGATGCCCACGTCCCTACTCCACTACCCTCCGTAATAAACTCCTGAACGGCCCACTACCAGGCGGTTACAAACGTCACCATCAAGTCGGTTACGCCCTCTGTCTATAAATAGGCATCCAGATACGTTATTCTCTAAGCTCTAGTCTCCATCTAAAAACTCTGCTAAAATTTTCGTTCGAGCTCTCTATTCTTGTTGAGGCAGAGAACTGACTTGAACGTCGGAGGGTCTTGCCGGAGCAATCCCATCTCCGGTTTAGACTTCTTTTGCAGGTTCCGGCGGCGACCGCGGCACCTTCGACTCCAGCATCTCCGACGCCGGCGGATTTTTGCAGCAACAGGTTTGAAATCGGAATCGGAATGGCCAAATCCCCCGAAGCGTTTGGTTCGTGACCGGAATCGGAATTGGAATGAAAATTGAATCCATAGCGGAGAGTAGAGATTGAGTTCTATATAGATTAACCCATTTCCATTCCATTCTGGAATCAGAATCGAAATGAGACTCCTCCCAACCAAACGGTTGGAATGTGAGTCACCCATTCCGATTCCGATTTCAGACCCCATTCTCTCCGAATTGATTGCCTACCCAATCAATTCAGATGGCGTGGGTGTCGTTGGGTAGTTGAGGGAGGTGATTTCCTTAGTTGAGAGGAAGTCCGGACAGCCTGGGTATATGAGCAGTCAAGGAGCAGGTGATCGACTGTTTCATTGTGCCTGTAACAGAGTTTGCATTCTATGCTCACTTGTCTTTTTTTTGATGAGATTAACGGTCGTTAAGATTTGCTTGTGATAGCTTAGCCACCCAAATAGCTTCTTTTTTTCTGCGATAGATAGCTTCCAAATATTTTTCCCGAGATTGGTAGCTTCCAATGATTTTTCCCGAGTGTACGACGAACCCCACCATGCATGAGAAAAGTGTAGCAATTCCTCACTAAGAACTCCCATCTGGTGCTCCCCTTCCATAAACTTCCGTGTGAGTCATTGTAGAGTCTATAGTGACTGGATTACTGTTTTAATCTTTTGAGATCGGTGTGAGCAGCACTGCTCAACGGACTTCAGAGGTGTCCCAACCAACTTGGGTGTGGTTTAAGGGTTCCTCACTCGCCTAACTGTCAAACCAAAAAGATGTTTCTTTGCCATTGCTGATCTTTGGAAGGATGAAATGATGGAAGATATGCGCAATTTTGATCACTCCTTTCCAAAATGGCGAGATTGATCTGATGGGTATGGAGCTGTCCGGGAGAAAAACTTGTTTGGTGTAATATATATTATAAATCATCTTCTGCCAGCCCTTGTCTTGTTGAGCAACTCGCTCCTTGCATGCGTTGTCCATGTTCAGCAATAGGTTTCAAAGTTATCAGAGTATAGATGATTAAAAAAATAGAGAAGACCAACGAAAACTAGTGTTAGGAAGGCCCCGAAGACAAGTTTGCTCGAAAGCATGATGGGTGCTGACTCATCCTCACAGATTATACATAGCATGGCTTGGTATAAGATATAGAGGATATACCTGGTACGGACAATTCGTGCTTGTGGGTTGTAAATGGGCCGTGTTGAGGGTATAACACAGATTAGTTTAATCCGAATACGATTCGTTTAATTAAACAAGTCAATCCATGAAATACGAACACGACACGAATATACATGAATTGATACGACATGATCCATTTGACACGATTAATAATCGTGTCGGTGGATCAAATTAGTACATGATCCGCCTAATGGTTCATTTAACTATTTGATTTATTTACAAATTTAATTAAAATAATAAAAATTTGATCAAAAATAAATAATATAAAATAATTTATTAATTTTCAATTCTAAAACAAAGTTAAATAATTTTAAAAAATTAATCTTATTTACAAACACTCTTCATTTATTCTCAAATAATCTTAAAATAAATATGTTAAACATGTTAAATGTGTCGTATAACCTATTAATCTGTTTTAACTCTTTTAATTAAATGGGTCAAAATGGGCTATAGGATCAACCTGTTAAAGATACAAATTTATCGTATCATAAATGAATCAATCTGTTTATAATTAAAATTTATTATTTAAATTCGAATCTATCTAAATACGTGTGGTGCCGTGTTCGTGTCAATAGGCCATATCGAAAATCGCCAACCCTAGTATAGTGCACAGTATGATATACCATATTGAGAATATCACTGGCCTTGATGATAGAATTACTAAGACGTGGTTTGGTGAGAATCCTTTCATCGGTACTTTTTCACTTTCAGTCTTTGCACTTGACTACGAGGTTGGAACTATGAAGACTTCTTTGCTTGAGGAGTTGAGTGCGCGCGGTGGGTGGTTTTTCAAACCAACAAAAAGGGGTGCACGGTGGGTAGTCGTTCATCTTCACTGATTGTAGACCATCATTTAAAAAGTCAGTAAGCTTAGCCAAATGGAGGGCAACATGAGTATAAATCGATGCTAGATTTATAATTTCCGATTAGTCTAGAAGTTATGCGAGTATATATTAGAATTGAAATCGGATCGGATATGAATTTGATATCAATATATCTATATTCATATTTATTTGTCTAAAAAATATAAATACGGATATGGATATTATTTGAAAGCAAAAATTTATATCCATATTTATTTAAATGGATACAGATATAATTTGGATACTGAAAATAAGATATAATTATAGATATAAGTTGGATACTTAAACTTTGTGACCACAAAATTAAAAATATTACTAAATAAATGATAAATCCAGTTAATAATATGTATATATGATTGTATATTTTCTTAAAAATTAATAAGTATTATATATAATTATATAAGATTGTAGGTATATTCAAATTTTCGCATACGGATTAGATAGCTGTCTATTCATATCTATATCTATATTCATTTTTTTTTTACAGATGTAGATTTGAATATGGATATTAATCTGATTCTCAGATTTCTATCAATATCCAAATTGATTCGAATATGAAAAGGTCCCGGATATCATACCATTTTTACCCCTAGTATATACAGTTGGCTTTTATTGAATCCGAGTAAGTTTGGAAGTTAATATACAAATTTATGGGAATGATTGTTCAATTTTTACTTATATCTTATATGACACAAAGAAAAATGACAAGTGCATACTTTGGAGTTGAAATTCATTTTGCATTATAAACCTTCTTGCAAGAGATAAAGCCTCTCGATTCTTCTAGGTTTATAATTAGGCATGCTCTTATGAGAGGGTACATCCCTCTTAGAAATTGTGTTGCTGTGAAAAACTGTAAATTAAATTTTTTTTTGCAGGAGATCTAATTTTTCATGTCCATAAACCATTAAATTTATTTTATGTTGCATCTCTTTTCAAAAATAATATTTATAAATAATATTGATAAAAGTAACTTATCATTTGTAGTACCATCTTTAAATTTATTAAGAAATATGATATAGAAACTTCGAATTGATAAAATAAGAGAACAAGTGGTGAACAGAAAACTACATTGTCGTTTTATCAAAAAATAAAAAGTAATTACAGTGTGGCCACATTTTTTGCTTGGCAATCAAAGAACCGAGTTGGAATCATGGATGGTGTACCTTCAAATTTTTGGACTCAAGTAATTATAATGATGGTAGACAAACGTCCATTTATTTTAAAAAAAAATGAGTGAGGGAATGCTCTATATTTGGAATGTTATAGGCAAGAACACAAATTATTTAAATTTCCCTTTATTCGAGAAATCAAGAATGTCGCTTTCAGTTGCCAAACATGCAAGGTACCAGCTAAGTACGGAAAGATTGAGCGAGAGCCCTAGATTTTTGGGGATAAGCTACGTGGCATCGATCCGAGCACGCGCCGACCCCTGCGCGGTTCCCAGGACCCACCGCCGGTCTGAGGTCGTAGTTTGGTCGGGTATCAGGTGCTGGCGTAGAACCGAGGGAAGGAAGCGGAATATTCCGGAGAATGGTTGGTCCGAGAGCGAGTGGATACCCGTCCACCCGACTGGCGGGGACGTCGGTTTGTTTGTATAAACTCGTGAGAAAGGAGAGACGAAGATGGCAGCCCTGCCCTTGCTGCTGAGAGTGAGAACCCTCCCCACCTCGCCCGCCGCCGCGTCTCCACCCTCCGGCCGACCGTCCGCTCGATGGCCGCCGCCGCCACCGCCCCTTCCGACGCCTTTCGGAAGATCCAGATCCAACGGGATGACACTGTAAGTCTGCCTCCCCTTTCCTTTTTTTTTTAAAAAACTCCCTTCTTCTTCTATTTGTCGCGTGCGGAGTCCAGCTCGAGAACCCCACTTTCGAATGGGAGCCTGCGAGGAAAATTCTAACGAAATTTGCAATTTTTTGTTAATTTTTATGTATAAATCCGCAGACATTTGATGCGTATGTAGTTGGCAAAGAAAATGCGCCGGGAATAGTGGTGTTGCAGGAGTGGTGGGGAGTTGATTTTGAGGTCAAGAACCATGCTTTACACATCGCTCGAATGGATTCAGGTTTTAGAGCTTTAATTCCAGAGTATGATATCGATTCCAATTGATTGCTTATTTGTTTAGCGACAAAAGCCTTCATCAGGCATGACAAACAGTTAAATAGCTTCTTGATTTATTTCAAGACAACCTTGTTGGCATTCTTCCAGTCCATCAGAGCCGGTTCTGACATTTTTTTAGACCTGGGGCCAAATGAAAAAATGGGACCTTCTCTATTAAAAATTAACATACTTTAAACATTAATTATCATTGAAAAACTAATCTACATGCAATAATTTTCTATCGATATGTAAAATTCATCATTAATTTATTTAATTATTTTTTTGTTATAATACGGTAGAAAGCTATCCTTGCGTTCCATTGGAACATCAATGCAAGACCTGGGGCGGTCGCCCAATTCGACCTGCCCCAGGGCCGGCCTTGCAGTCCATAGTTTGTCTTCTTCATTTTTGACAACAGTGCGAATTTATATCAACTTTCTATCACCTAATCTTGATAAATTCCTTGCTTTCATCTTGTGTCAGTCTGTATCGTGGAAAGGTTGGTTTGGATGTTGCCGAGGCGCAACATTTGATGAATGATCTGGACTGGCAGGGTGCTGTCAAGGACATACGTGCTTCAGTTAATTGGCTTAAGGCAAATGGTTCATCGAAGGTGAGTGCACCGAACTTCTCTTTTGGTCTAATGATTCGATGGTTTTGGTTGTAAGAGCTAAATTTGTGTATGTGTTTTGGAAGTTATCGACCTGCACAAGGATAGGAAACTTTGATGGTTTCATTTTTGATAAGATTTCTCGTTTAGGAGGACTTAGACCAACAGAATTTTGGTTGCTATGTGTTTTTAAGATGTGTAGATTATGATGGACAGCGTGGATGCTAAATTCCAAATGGTGTCATTTATTTTGCATTAATAGGATTGAAGCCTCAATCGGGGAAGGAAAGTATTCTTGAAAAATTTCAGATGTATAAGGCTTTGGTTGCATCTCTTGACTTCATACGTCTTTGACAATGTATGATTTTGTTGAAAGGCCAATTGTCTCATTATTCCCAGTCCAGCAATTCCATGGCATGTACATATATTCATGCTCTCTAGTGATTGGAGACCAAGTAACCCCTCCAAAAAAAAGAAAAAAGAGTGCAAATAAGGAATCCAAGTAATTAATAGAAATACTATGCAATAAAGAAATCATTGGTCCCAGTTTTGATACTGAAATCTCAATTTTCTGTGTATATTTCTTGTATTTTATCCAAACTCCCTTCAATGAATGTGGGAATCACAATCCACATTTGTTATTTAAGAATTAATATTACCATTCATACTATCCGGACAGGCAATTCTCAATGTCCTTAGTAAGGGACCTTAGTAATTGGACATGTTGACAAACCAATGTAAGATGCTAAAGCAAGATGCTCAATTATCAACTATATATGTGTAATGAGTATGCAATAGACAATGCAAATTATGTTCTTGTTTTATATAATGCATCATTGATCTGTGTCACTTCTCTTTCTATTTGTTGGTTTGGATAGAAATGTGAAGAGAAATTTACACCTGAAACTATAAGAAGGAAAATGAATAGTTCTCACTTTAAATTGGATCTAGTTGAGGTTTTCTTCATTCTTAGTGGACCATTTCTTCTGTTGCATAGGTTGGTGTAACTGGATTTGTATGGGGGTGCTTTATCCATCGCAAGTGCAGTTCTGGTCCCTGAAGTCAACGCTGTTGTTGCCTTCTATGGAGTTCCATCATCAGAACTTGCTGATCCATCTCAAGCAAAAGCTCCTGTTCAGGCTCACTTTGGGGAGCTTGATGACTATGTTGGATTTTCTGACATCAGTGTATTGTCCTCTTTCACCGACTTAAGTTTTATATGTCTGTTTTTGAGTTACAAATTTGTGCTTTCTTTATCTGATGAACAACTATGTTCTTTTAACTGAATCATTGGAGGAAACTTTACATGTATTCTACAGTGTCATCTGATTAACTTCATTTAATTTTCTTATAGCACAAGTAAATATGAACATTGATTCTGATGATGAATCATATTTTATACTCTTACGAATAAACTTAATGACATTTAGGAGATTTTAACAGATAAATTTAATCAACATTAATATCTTTTTGTGGTACTGCATTATGATCATTTCCTCATATGGTCAGAATTGGGTCAACTCAAGTTTCTGTTCTTCCTTATTGATAAAAATTAAAGAAGTCAGGAGAATGAAACATTTAGGTTATAAGATAGAGGTGCAGTAAGAGATTTCAGATACTGATGATCCCAGTGAAAATGGAGACAGCATAGGACATACTCATACACTAACATTTATACACCATATTTATATTCTAAACAATTTATCTCTGAATGAAGGATAACCTGAATAAAGCAAGCACTGTATTACACTTTAAAAGTAGGCATGCTTTTCATTTTCTAGGGCAGATGATAGATTTTTATATGTTTAACCGCTAATTTACATCCATGTAGAAAACTTACATGTGGTAAACAAGAATGAATATTCATGAACTATCAGACTTCAACCTTGGATTTGCCATGCCCACTGTTCCTCCAGCTTCCTGTTATCTGCCTTAGCCCTAATGTTCAGCAATTCTTTGTGTGCATTCACTAAAACTTATAATTTAAGATCTTTATGGTGGCTTCTTTTGGTCTACTTGTTTTAATGACTGTTGGAGCTCATTATGGTTGAAAATTCGGTGCTAAAAAAAATTAATTAGTTCTAACATTTTAAAGTGCATTTTGGACGTTATAAAGTGATCAGCAACCATGGTATAAATTAGATGGTAGCATCATTTGTTTGGAAGTAATTAGGGCATGGCTTATTTTCACTTTGCTAGAAGAAAATATTTTATAGAAAATGTTTTATCAGGATAAGAATAATATTTGATGACCTGAGGCATTGTTCTGATGTACCTGAACTCTTTCCCTCTTTTCAGTTTGTACATTATTCTGATCCTTTTTCATATTCTGTGTGTCAGATAGCGAAGCTTGTAGCGTCAACCATGCTTTGCTGGTTATTGTTGGCTGATTTTGTGAATATTAGAAAATTGTTTGTATTGTTAACACATTAAAAATTATCTGAACACTGGACGTAGGTTAATCCATGATTAATTTTCAGGCAGCAAAATCCTTAGAGAAAAAGCTGAAGTCCTCTGGAGTTCCATACGAGGTTCATGTCTATCCTGGCTGTGCTCATGCCTTTATGAACACATCACCTGATGGCATCAAGAGGAGGAAGGCAATGGGAATGGATGATGAGAACCCTGCGGCTGTAGATTTGGCTTGGTCTCGCTTCCGCTCTTGGATGGGTGCTTACTTGCTGTCTCCTTGAGTCTTTCTTCTGGGCTTGTTCACCCAGTCAAGCCTGCTTGATGATGTCAACATTGTGACTTGGTGGTGTTTGGGGTATCCTTGTGAGTGCTCTGTGAATTCCGTGTCATGTGAACTTGGTCATGCATCAGGTATCCGTGTGAAGTATGAGAGTTGTAATTATGTGAGTGCCCCTATGATGAAGTACAACAAATAACTACTTAATAATATGCAACTTTTGGAGTGTGATGTTGCATTGAAAATGATCCAGGTGTTTGTGGTAGACTTATGGATTTTGCCTTGTTCAAAGCTCGTGCAGCGTGTGGAGTGCCTCTGCTGGCTAAGCCTTTCCTCTTATACAAAGCTTTCAATGAGGTTGAGTAGGACTTGCTAGAGTTGAGTAGGGTCGAGACCATAGGTGGCTCCCCCTTCTCAAGAAGGAGAAATTATATCCTATATTTAGTGGTGCACCATACTAATCAAATTCATCATGAGGCTTCTCTCCGATTGCCTAAGATCATCTTGAATTGTTCTTGTGGAGAAATTATTAGTTGGAACGTTTTACCATGCATACCTTGTACTATCCGATAACAATTCTGTACATCCTCTATTATTGAAAAAAATGCATTGTCATCCAAGTTTGATAGAAATTTTAAATGAAAAAAATACTGTTAATTGTGATCGGTCAGTTGATAACTTTTACTGTTTTAAATGAGAAAAAGTTTATTTTTTGGATGATGTATCGATTTATTATTAGATAGTGTAAGATGTACGTGGTAGAACTGTTCTAATCAATAATTTTTATTCTTATGGTATTTTGTTAATATGGTGCTTGTGATGTAGGGTATAATCTCTCTCTAGTAAGGGTCTGTTTACGATGGTGTTAGGATATTGGGTGAGGGAGATTATAATAGTTCTATATTGACGGACAAAGGGTTGTCTTATGGGTTGATGCTTGGGCCAGCTCTCCATCCAATTGTTTATGTTTTTTGGATTGTGAATTCATGATAGGGCACTCATATTTGATTGGATTGAGATATCAGAAATTTTTTGTGCACCGTCCATGGTGTAGAAAATCTAACATAGAGCGCACCATTTCATCCTATTGGATCATACAGTCATCGCTTTCCAACGTGCATTTAATATTCGCAGTTCTATTTTTTCGTTTGAAATTTTGAACGATGAAAATACCCTTTTTAAAAATTATGATATCAATTCTTAAAAATTATGACACTCCTTCATTAAATTATGATACCCCTTCCTTCAAAAATTTATGACGCTCCTTCACAGAATTATGATACCCTTCACAAAATTATGATATCCCGTGAAAAATTATGACATTCTGTGAAGAGATGTTATAATTTTGATGAAGTGATGTCATAATTCTGTGAAGGAATGTTATAATTTTTTTGAAGGAAAGGATATCATAATTTAAAAAAAAATAATCATAATTTTTAAGAAGAGTATTTCATCATTTAAAATTTCAAACGAAAAATAAATTATGGATATTAAATGCGCATTGAAAAATAATGGCTACGTGATCTAATAGAACGAAACGGTGTGCTCCACATCAGATTTTCTACATCGCGAACGGTGCACAAAGAATTTCTCTTGGGATATTGGAATAGCTGACTCGCTATGGAGAGCAGGTGCTCATATTTGATTGGGTTGGTGTATCGAATAGCTGACTCATCATAGAAGTGCATTTTGAGAAACGGAGAGTGACAGTACTTTTTTTCAGGTTGGACCTTGCAAATGTTACAGGGCACTGCAGAATTCCTCCCTTACTCCAAGTTAAGCAGTGTCCTGATTTCTCCTGGCATCAAGACTGCGCTGCAAGATTTCATACTACAATATGCGAGTTGTTTCATCTCATCAAGGGCTTGGGACACCAGGATGTCTTCAGCTATTGCATGAAGCAATCTTTAATACGTAACACGTCTTGAGGAGCATCATGGTTGTGTGATTGAGTAGTGCCAGGATGCAACTCATCTGAACTAGTGTTCCAATGAATAGTCCCCTAGTAATCTACAGGTGCAAGTTCACGAGCAATATGTATGAATAAAAATTGAAAAATTCTAGAATGGGCACTTCATATCTTCCCCGTGCACGTCAATTTATCACATACCTTTTAGATTTCAGATATAAACTATAGGACAATGTTGAAAAGTGTTTTACACAATTCACAAGCTTGACATACCCATTAATAAACAATACCAGGGTCCGATACCATCTGGAAACCCCAACATAATTTCTCTAGCAGATGCCCAACAAGGTTGTCTAGAGATGTTCTATTAATTAGGCATACATTTGATCTAATTATCACATGGTTAATCCCTCATATAAACAATGTTAATTATCTCCGATGGGATCCTGCAGCTAATTTAAGCTTCCCTTGCAGGTCAATTCAGATATCCTAATGTTCTCATCATCACCTTTTGTGCCAAAAATTTTACATATTTGACATACCTTCCCAAGAGGTTGACTGATAATCCTAACATCATTATTTGATACCATTAAGTAATAGCAGTGACAAAAGACAAGCTCAGGGCTTAAATTCGAAGAGCACACGGCCTCATAAAGTTCATATCAAAGTAGCTGGAACTGTCACCAAGCCATAAAATGTTGTAGGCAGACATTGATCCTTGGATCATTTACAACGACACACTCATACTCAAACCACCAAGAAACTGTTGGAAGACACCTCAATCATCATCCTCGAGAACACTCCGGCGCCTTTGAATCTGATGAGGTGAAGCAAAAGTGAATCATTATGTCCCAAACTTTATAGGTATGGTTATTACATATGGATAGAGGCCAAGAAAACACAGTAACAGTTTGTGCTATTAACTACTACGATTATTATTCTTTTAGGAAATTAAATAGCTCAATTTTAATCATGCCAAATAGTCGAAAGAAAATCAAGGTCAGCTACTTACTGTAACTTTTGTCTGTTTACTTGTTTGGTTGTTAATCTGCTCAAGCAGTGAGATAAGCCTCTCTTCAGATACCTGCAAGCCCAGTATGATAAAGACATTTAAACATTAAGTAAATGATAACCCTGAAATTTACGGTGGACATCAGCCTTCCTCAGACTCACTGCATCACCTTTTCAGAGATCTGACCCATTTGAGCAGCTCTAAGAAGCACATCTTCTACTCCTCTTGCCTTGTCAGGTTTTACCAGAGCAATACGAGCTACTGTTGATATATAGAAGAGCGGTATTTAATCATCAAAGCTTGGTGGAACTTGGAAAAGAACAAAGAAATCTTTTCTTTCTTTTTATTTATCCTCTCTCTGTGGAAATATGACAGGTATGCCATTGTCCAAGTCCAAACTCTCCCCAGCACAAATGCTGAGAAGAGGGAAACATGGTACTATGCCATGAAATACTGTGATGACATAAAAATGAACGTAAAACAGGCTTGTGGAAAAAGTGAAAACGACATTCTCACAAATATCAGAAGCATGTGTCATAGTACCTGCCATGTTTCATGAATATCACATTGTGATTGCCTTTCTGCATGCTTGTGTGTATGCATCTATTTAGCAACCTAAAGTATGGAAATATTTTCTCTCTCTACCCCTTATTTCCTGATTAATATGCAATAATCAAGAATGAGAGACTCAATTCGCTCCTGCATTTCCATTTCACAAAACAGAAATCATGAACCACTCCTGAATTTGCCCTTCCTATCATAATTTAAGCCTCTAAATTTTCTCCTCTTCAAAGTTTGACCCTGTTCTAGTAAACTAAATTCATAACAGCAAAAACTTGGTCACTTTCTGGGTTGCTCAACCGGCATCCTCCTAATAGAATACATGCCCCATCCATGCGGTTCCAACATGTCAGTGAAACTGCAAAAGAAGTAGCTTTATGTTGCTAATAATGGGTATATAATGTATATTTGATTCTTAAATAAATTCCTCTACCTTATTACAACCTTACCTTTTCAAACCTAAATGTCAAAATGAGCATTTCCATTTTGTAATAGTGAGAGATCAAAACTAAATTGAATTTTGACCTAGAGGTCGAATATCCCCTTCTAGTGGAATATTAGGAAGACATATTGTTCATTGCAAAGAAGTGGTTCTCCTACCTTAAGAATCATGTTAACTTCCACCTGTATGACAGCTGACCAAGAAAGCATAGTCTGGTACAGTTATACGGACAAAAAGCTAGCATGAGCATATCATGGAAAGACAGCACACTGCCGTGTGGTAGATACTATAATGAATACAAGCATGGATTGAAGTTCCAGTCAGCACAGCATATATGGCATCAATGTATCATTCAATGGCATGGAACTGAGTCTCTCCAAGTGCATGGCACACCGCTGAGCCAGTGTGTACCCAGCACCAGAACAATATCAGTGCCAATGCCAAGTTGATATGCAATATCTAAATTCCTGAGTTTTCTCAACTCTACAAGAACAAATTTCACTTACCACATAAAGGAACCAGACCAAATGCACACCCTTATGAAACATCTCGCAACATCACAAACTTGTAATTGCAGGATATATTTTTACAGTAACATTTAACAGTCCTAGTCCTAAAATATAAGCTTCAGTTCAAGATCTTACGCGTTTCTCTTGCTTGAGAAGACAATATCTGACTAAGCATCAACTGTCTATGTTCTTCTGCTTCCCTGAATCAGAATTTAATGACAGTTAATTCTGTAAGATTAACATGGTAAGTTATTTAAAGAAATCCTACCTTTTGGCATCTTCTTGTGCTTTCTGCTGCTCTGCATTTTGCTGACTACCCTGATGCAAAAGATGCCATTCATCAGTGCATATTAGAGACTTAAGGAAGTAATTTTTAAAGTATTCATTTATAATTAAAGGGCTAACTTACCATGCCATGTTGTGCCATCAATTCTTGCATCCTTCTTTGCCTAATGGCTTGTAGCTCTGGATCATCCTATTAAAATATAATAAATCAAATTTTACTTCAAAACCCTATCAATAACAGAGAACTAAAACTTTGCATTCAATCTTATTCTTTTAATAATCTGTTTCATTCCATGCTCGGTTTAGGTCTTAATCAGTTTGCATAAATCTCTATGTATTATTATTAATATTTGAAGAAGCATCATATATGTAATAATTTACAGTTAAGGACGATGCAAATTTTTAAAATAGGATTAAAGAAGGAAGAAATTCAAAAGATCAAGAGATGCAGGTCTTCATTCAGGTAAATCTGTCTGTCCATCCAAGCAGCTTTTCTCTTCCTCTTTACAGGAAGCATATACCCAACGAAATTCATCATGCTTTTCAAGTTTCTTGTAAAATGTCTCATTTGTTGGAACACTTAAATCTCAAAAGAGTGTTAAAGGGAATCGATGCATGCTACATTCCTAAATGGTTCTGCTCTCCAAATTGGGCCTCTATTTCTCGATAGGGAAGTGGATAAGTAGGACTATCTATTGATTGTTCAGAAGTCTCAAAAATAATTAACTTACCTCCAGAAATAACCTAGCCTTCCAATGTTCATATTGAGATTACCTCCTTCACAAAACTCCAGGCTAAGGTGTGCACTGATCTAAGTAATTGATCATTCAACAAACAGTGGACACCACTCTCACGCAATAGCAGCAGAAAGGTGGGCCAGCAGACCCAAGTCTCCTGCAAAGCTCATGTTGAATGAACATGTTTATATTAAAACATCAATTTGGACTTCATGCTCAAGTGGAAGCTGTTGCACACGGAAAGTGCATTGGTAAAAATAACCACCTAAAAAGGTTTAGTAATTTGCTTGTATCCTGATATGGTGTATGATCGTTGTTGACAAGATCTCTCAATCCATGATTGGGATAAAAATGCCCTCAAATATCTGGATCTCATATTTGTATAACGATAATTAGGATCATAAGATCTAGATTCATCTTATAGATCATACAATCCCTTGGGCCATACGATCCAATTTGATCAAGTTATTTACACATTAAATGCCGAAATCCATTTTCTATCATTTATTTGAAAATAGAGATTTTAGAATTGCTTATTTCATCATGAATAATCCTCAAACAAATAAAATTAGAAAGCTCCATCAGGTTTTCAACATCTGAAGTTGTAAATAAATAAACTTTATGGTCCATGAAGTTAAAAGCAAGATAATTATCTTTTGGTTTTACAACCATTTGTTGAATTGGACTATGCTTCAAATATCCCACCAAAATGATAATTGAGTTGTGTCTTTGGAGGGATAGTATATAAAATAACTTGAATAAGCGGACATGATGACTGTTTCATTAGGGATGCTATATAGGCTTATGAAGAAGGTACCTAGAATCATATGCATGATTTTATATTCTTCATTCATTACTTGACTAATTGATTCAATTCTTCAAGTTCCCCATTTTTTTGTATTTCTGAAGTTTTTGAAAAAAACCTGAAAGAATCTCACAATCTGCAATTTGACCCACAATCCGATTTGATTCAACCTCCTTTCCGATTTACAACTCAGTTCCAATATTGACAACATTGCACACAATACCTATGTTGAGGGTTCAACACTCTTGTCTGACCAGGATTAAACGATCAATGCTTGTTCAAACTCATACAACATTTCGAACAAATATTTCAAATAAACAACATTGCAACTCCTTTCATTCAAAGATCACCATTAACACCTACAAGTAATAAATTGATGTAAAACTGGTATCTTTAAAGTATTAGTCCAAGATTTCAAGGAATCAAAAATGCCTGGTTCCTCCTAATTTTGTAAATTTAATACCCACAAGGTATTGTCCTCTCCAAAAGCTGGATGTCAAACTATTTATAGTATATGAACCCTTCTTTACCATGTATCATTACTAAGGGAAAATACTTTCACACCAAATCCAATCTCACAATTATCATCCATGTTCATCCTAGATATGTAGGTCTTTCTTTATATTCCTAACTCTTAATACAATGAACACTTCTTGTTAAAACCACTTTACGTCCAAAATACATATGCCCACACCATATTAGTTGGTTTTGCACCATTTACCTTGTGCAGCTCCAAAACTTCTTTAATGAACTTATGTTCAAGCATATCCATCTTCCACAAACCCACCTTAGCGTTCTTATGTTCAGAACATAGAGGCCATATTTTCCATCCTTTACCCTGATTAATACAAAATTGAATGCCTTAAGATCGTCAAATTAATTTTTCTCCATCAATGCAAGTGGCAATCACATAATATCCAAAAGCAACTCTATGTTTCATTAACCCCAATGAATTCCAAAAGATTTCTTCTCATATTTCTCCATCATTCTATCAATTAGATACAAGATAACAAAGAGATCATGCATAGATATCCCTTGGACATCAACATTGATCGATTTGTTGATTGTACTTTACATCTTTCCCAAGTATTCTCCTTTACATTTGTTCTGAAATTGCTCCTTCCACATTCTTGCACTAAGTAAGGTCCAAAACACACTCTAATTTAGTTTACTTGGACACAATCTTCCTTCAACTTTATACAAAACTTACTTAGAAAACAAGCTTAGGGCAAGTAGCAGAAGCATTTTAACACATTGGTATCGATCCAGCATTTCTTATATTCATTTTTGAATATGAGCACTTAAAAAAATTAATGAATTTAGAGCTTAAAATTTATTTACTTTTGCAAATGCATAGACAAAATTGTCTTTATGTTACTCACCTTTTTTTGCCTACTTAAACTTTGTCCTAAGATAAAACTGAGAAAAACATGGGACAATGTAATTTATTGTATCCTTCTTTGTACATAAGCCTAAGGTTCAACAGTTGCTTGACAAATTGAATGGAAGCCTAATACTATAACATTTATTCTCATTCTCAGAAATTAAAAAAAAAAGAGGACTATCCCTAAAGTATATAATTCAAAATGAAGATCTCAGACAGATACACCATGAACACCTTACCTTCCTGCACTTGTTATAACACATGACTACCAGAGGCTTTGAATGGGATACTGGTTAAGAATAAGCTAACTACACTAGTTATACCTTAAAAGAATATAGAGCAAACACTAAGTACACAAATATACCCAGAAAGATATGAAGGAATGATCCCAAACACTAAAAGGGAGAAAAAATTATAAGGGCATGGACGAATGATGGTTTCGATCAATTCAGCAACAAAATAAGAACTGGCTAACTGCAGAAATTGATAGAAACTTTTTTTTAAAAAAATCCTAAACTAGGGCTAATTTCAACTCCACCTTGGCTGAAACCAATTCATCTCAGTGGCAAATATTAGTGGTTCCTATAAAGGTGGTATTATGGCTAGCAATGTTAATGTACATAATAACCATTTCACATCATATATGCTTCCATATTCAACAGATTCATAGTGTTTCTCCTCTCTCAAAAAGTTATTTGAATAGATGTAGAGACAGGAAAAGTTTATTTATCTATCACCCTCCCCTCTCTGCCGCAAAAGGTAAACGCACTGCATACTAGGAAACGATACGATCCAACAACATCATACAAGTGCCAGATGCACAAGCCTTCTTTTATCCGCCAGTGTTAAGCAAACTTGCTCAACCATATTTGCAGAGTGTTCTTGAGACAGACGATCTCAGATTCATTTCATTACACATGTACCATATCGTACCAGAAGTCTATCCCTGCTCAAACAACAATTAGATAGAAAATTTTCCCATTAAGAAGGTCGACTTTGATTCAGTAGTACTTTCGTTTATTTCAAGATCTACAAAACCTTACCCCATCACTTGTGCCCAAATTTCTACATCCCAAACTAGACTTTCAAGTCAGCTGAAATCATCCTCGACCGAACAGGTTCAGCACTATCAGAATCACAGACCATTTCTTCCAGCTCTGCTCTTTCTGACCACCAAAATTGTTCAAGTACAGAGAATAAAAATCGTTTCGCACAGGTTCAAATATCTGGATCTAATTGAGTGTGAGCTATTCCAACTGCAGTCTCTAAGATATAATAATATAAAAAAACAAAGCCTAATTGCAGCAGATCAAACGTTCGGATTCAAACAGAAAAGAGGATTTTGGGGGAAAAAGAAGAAGACGGGATCGTGCATACCATCGAGAGATTAGACGTTAAAAGATCGAGCTCCCTCCGCCTTGATCTCGCGACAGCTATGCGTTGTTCGTCGCTCTAACGCTACCGCTGCGCTGCTCCCTTTGCCTTTCCCTTGCCCAAACAAAAGCGCCGAAGCTCTCAGTTTACTTTTAATAATTTTTACCCCGAATTAGCTGCCGACGTCTTGGGCAAACCCACGGCGGCGGTAAATCTTGGCTTGAGTGCGGCCCATTACCAACAAGTTGATGCCCAGATTACTGCATGAGGCTCAATCATGCGCTCACGCTCTTATCAGCTATATTGAGTAATTCTTTGTGTACCATACACGGTGGAGAAAAAATATACAGCCTCGTCGGATTACATCATATAGTATAATTAATAAGAAGGTGGATATTTTGATACAGCTTAATTTTTTTTTCAAATTTTTTTGATCAAAATATTCTTCCACTCTTTTTATTCTATTTTGCTCCTATGATATCCCGTTGCATCTTATAATTTTATGACATCTTATTATATTTTATGACATTCTATTACATTCTATAAATAATTATCAGGATATTATAAAATTAATAGGATATCATAATAATATTATGACATCTTATTGTATTTTATGACATCCTGTTGCATTCTGTAAATAATTATCGAGATGTCATAAAAATTATAAAATTATCAGGATGTCATAAAACTAACATGACGTCATATTAATATTATGATATTCTGTTGCATCCTGTAAATACTTATCGAGATATCATAAAATTAACAGGACGTCATAATAAATTATAACATCCTATTACATCCTGTAAATAATTATCGGAATATCATAAAACTAATAGGACGTCATAATAATATTATAACATCTTATTGTATCTTGTAATTAATTATTGGGATATCATAAAACTAATAGGATGTCACAATAATATTATGACATCCCGTTGTATCCTATGACATCTTGTTGCATCCTACAAAGAATTATCACGATGTTATATAAACTAATAAGATGTCATAATAATATTATGATATCCTGTTATATTTATAACTAAATTATCGAGATATCGTAAAATTAATAGGACGACAATAATATTATGATATCCTATTACATCTATGACATCCTGTTGCATCTTGTAAATAATTATCGAGATATTATAAAAATTAATAGAATATCATAATAATATTATAACCTTTTGTTACATCCTATATATGACATCCTGTTGCATCCTGTAAATAATTATAGGGTGTTATAAAACTAAAAGAATATCATAATAATATTATGACATCCTGTTGTATCCTATGTCATCCTGTTGCATCCTATGAGAAAGTAACAGGACATCATAATATTATCTGTGATATCATAGTATTCAATAAAAAAGATATTTAGTCAGAAAAAAAAATGAGCTGCATTAAATATCTATCCTCTTATTAATTACATTATATGGCACAATCTAGTAAAGGATGCATTTTTCTCTATCACAAAAAATACTTGCTGTATTTTAGACCAAAAACATCAGCATCTCACATTTGGGCCAGATTTTCATCTGGTTTGACCAAACTAGGCCCATCAACAAGCTTTCTCGAGGCGAAGTGAGAAGCTAAAAATGAGTGCAAACAAGCTGAGCCCGAGAAAGCTGATACATGCTTGAGCTCAAGTCAAGCCTGAAAGAGTCCGCTCCAATTTCACTCATTTGAACCAAGCCCGCTCGAATTTGACACATCTCAGAGCTTGGCTTCATGATAGGTTATTTTGTGGACTGATGAGTGATGCCACCATCGAGATCATGGAAAGAAGTGTGCAGAAGATTGAATTGAAGATGGAAAAGAATTTAGGAGATTGAAAGAAAGGTCAAGAAGATGAATTCTAGGTATTGCTACCAAATTCATGCCCGGTTATGGTGGCCTAGAGGGTGTTGTCAATCCAAGGAAGAGCATTGATCTACACAAAAAGAATAGAATAGGTGGCTGGAATGACTCCAGGCCGAGAGTCCTTCGATGCCTAAGTCAGGAAAGATTTTGGAACAACAACAATAAAGAAAAATATAAGAGAAGATTAAGATAGTGCATAGTATTGCTTTGTTTTGGTCGGCTTGATTTTGGTCGACCTTCACCTTGGCCTTTTCAAGTCAGTCGTTTCATTTTGGCCTTCTCAGATTGGCTTTAGGATCGACCTTTGGGAGCTCTATATTAAAACCTTGATCTTTAGAAGCTCCGCCTTGGTCTTCACCTTAATCTCTGCCTTTACCTCTGTTAAATTAGATAGCATATTATGTTAGCATATATTAGAATATATTATATTAATATATATATCATTATGTATATTCTCTGTATAATCCTATTAAAAAATATATCAATTAGAAAATCAATAGATTCATTAATTAATTGTACCTAGATGGTTCATTGTATCTAGATCCTATTATATGGTTCATTGTATCTAGATCTTTATTGCTCTATATATAGAGCCTCTTATAATATGAAATATAATACAATCATTTTCTCTATCTTTACCTCTCTCTCTCTTTAGTGTTTCTAACAAGGGTTCTCCTCCTAGATCCTATCTTCTACATGGTATCAGAGCTCGGAGGGGGGGGGGGGGTGATTCTAGGTCCTTTCTGGCAGTGATTACCCAGCTGTGTTTCTCTTTTTCCACGGTGTGTCTTGTCCCATAGTGTGTTTCCTTCCTCCCTTCCTCCCACACCCATTTCTAAATCAGATCCTCCTTTTCCAACCTTTACAACTTGGGTTTGCTTTTTTTTTTTCTCTTGTTGCTGCGAAATCCTTTTCATCCAAATGTCATGGCTAGTGTGGATGTTCCTCCACTTCCTCTCGGCCCAACAGCATCTTTCTTCTGCTATCTTAGGTTCTTCGGTTATCACCACCGACTGCTTGATTGGTGCTGCCAATTACATGTCATGGGCGGCTTTTGTTGAACTATGGTTCTAAGGACAAGGATATGATGACCACCTAATCAAGATAGATGATGATATTCCTGCTACTGACCACCCCAATTGGAAGAAAGTGGATGCTCAGTTGTGTATACTTTTGTGGCAGTCTATTGATCCTAAGATTATCTCAATTTTTTGATCTTATCAGACCTACAATAAAGTCTGGACCAAGGCCGAAAATCTTATACCAATGACATGCAGTGCTTCTACTATATTGTGTCTGATATGGTTAGTCTCAAAATGTGAGATGTGGACATGTCCACCTATGTTGGTTGAATTGGGCTCTCAAGGAAGAGTATATAGCCCTCATGCTCGCTGCTGCTACTACTACTATGCATGAGATCCAAACTAATAAGTTATTCTTGGTTTTGACTCTTCTTGGCCTTCCTTCTGAGCTTGAGCCTGTCCGTGATTAGCTCCTTGCCAGTACCACTATTCTGACCTTGGAGGATGCCTTTGCTTGTTTGCTCATGTTCAATCTCCTCCAACCGTTTCTCCTCCCGTGGTTGACTCTTCTGTCTTGGCCTCCCAATCTTCCAGCCGCAGAGGCCAACGTGGTAGATGGGGTGGTGCCTGCATCAAAGGCCAGCATCCTCAGTGTACTTACTGTTTCAAATTTGGTCACACTCAAGACCACTGTTATGACCTCAACGATTGTCCCCGCACTGCTAATGTTGCCTAGGCCACTGCTGATCCACCTCCTGACCCTGTTTCCTCAGCCGGCCAGTCATCTTCCTCTATCACCTTGACTAGTGCAGATTATGAGAAGTATCTTCAATATCAGGCTGCCGCCCAATCCTCCACTACTTTCATCACCCAGACTAGTAACTCTACTGCTTTCCTCACACAGTCTTCTTCTCTTGGCCCTTGGATTCTGAACTCTGGAACAACTGATCATATGTCTGCTAACCCATATTTTTTCTCTCATGTTGTTACTTCTTCTTTTCTTCCTAATGTCACTTTAGCTAATGGCTCTAAAATTGTTGCCAAAGATATTGGCCAGGCCCAACCCCTTCTCTCTCTCCCTTTACACTCTGTCCTTTATATTCCTGAATGTTCTTTCAATCTTATTTTCATTAGCAAATTAACCCGATCCTTAAAATATTCTATTATCTTTGTTGATAATATTGTCACCTTGTAGAATTAGGTTACGAGGTAGACGATTAGTACAGGGCATGAGTCGCATGGACTTTACCATCTCAATACTTCCCCTTCATTTCCACAAGTCTGTCTCTCTATAGATTCTCCTTCCATTATCCACAGTCGCCTTGGTCATTCCAATCTTTTGAAGCTTTAGAAGATGGTTCCTAATCTTTCTACTTTGTCATCTTTAGAGTTTGAGTCTTGTCAACTTGGCAAACAAACCCATGGTTTGTTTCCCAAGCACATCAATCATCAAGCCACGTCCCCTTTTGAATTAATTCATACTGATGTTTGGGATCCAAGTTATGTTTATTTCATTTTAGATTTTTAGTATTTTGTTACCTTCATTGATGACTGTTTTAGATGTACTTGATTATTTATGATGAAAACTCGTTCTAAATTATCTTCTCATTTTCAATCTTTTTATGTTAAATTAAAATTAATTTAATATTTTTATTCATATTTTACATAGTGACAATACCCGCGAATATTTTTCTATCCCCTTCTCTAGTTTTATGTCTTATCAAGAATTATTCATCAATCATCGTATCCATATATATCTCAATAAAATGGGATAGCCGAGCGTAAAAATCGATGTCTCATTGAAACTGCCCGGACTTTGCTTCTTCATCAAAATGTTCCACATCATTTTTGGACGGATGCTATTCTCAATGCATGTTACCTTATTAATCTCATGCCTTCTTCTATCTTGCAGTATCAAATTTTCCATCAATTTCTCTTCCCAAATTGATCTCTTTATCGCTCCTTCCTCTCTGTATTTTTGTTCCACTTGTTTTGTTCATAATCTAACCCCTAGACAGGATAAGCTCTCCGCCAAGTCTCTTAAATGCATCTTTTTAGGATATTCTCCTCTCCAAAGGGGGTATCGCTGCTAGGTCCTAGGTACCATCGTTACTTCACCTCTACCGATGTCATCTTTTTGAAGGAACTCTATATTTTCTTCCTTTGTGGCTCAGACCACTCAGGTATCTGAAGTTCTTCCTCTTTCCTATCTTGCTCTTCTGGATTTGGTCTCTTTTAAGCCTTTTCATGTTTATCGGTGACGTCTCCCGCCACCTTCTACTGATGTTCCTGCTGACTTATCCCCTGCCCCGCATCTCCACCTGCCACGGATCTGCCTCCTGCTAGTCCTCCAATTATCTAGAGAAAAGGTACTCGCAATCCCCATCCTATTTATAATTTTCTGAACTATCATCATTTTTCAGCACCATACTTTACTTTCATTATTTCTTTATCATTTGTCTCCATTCCTAAGACTATTTGTGAGGCTCTTAATCAACCTGGATGGCAGCAAGTGATGGTTGATGAGATGACAGCTTTGCATTTGACTGGCACATGAGATCTTATCTTTTTACCATCCTGATAAAATTGTTATTGGTTGCCGCTAGGTGTTTACCGTCAAAGTTGATCCTGATGGCTAGGTTAATCTTCTTAAAGTATGCTTGGTTGTAAAGGGGTATACTCAGATATATGGTTTGGATTATGGTGATACCTTCTCTTCAGTCACTAAGATTGCTTCTATCCGTCTGTTCCTTTCTATGGCTGCCATGCGTCATTAGACCCTGCATCAATTGGATATCAAAAATGCCTTCCTTCATAGCAACCTTGATGAAGAGATTTATATGGAGCAACCGTCAGATTTTATTGCTTAGGGAGAGTCAAGACTAGTATGCAGATTATGTCGATCTCTTTACAGCTTGAAGCAATCTTCTTATGCTTGGTTTGAGAGATTTAGTACTATTATTCAGTAATTTGGTATGATCCACAGCGAAGCAGATCATTCGGTCTTCTATTGCCATACTTCCTCGACCCGTAGTATTTATTTGATTGTTTATGTTGATGACATAGTAATTATGGGCAATGATCATGATGGAATTCAACAGTTGAAGCAGTATCTCTCACACCATTTTCAGACAAAAGATTTAGATAAACTCAAATACTTTCTTGGTATTGATGTAGCTCAATTTAGCACTAGTATTGCCATCTCATAGAGAAAGTATGCATTGGATATACTAGAGAAGACTGATATGCTCAATTGCAAACCCATTGGCACTTCTATGGATCCAAATGTTAAACTTCTATCAGGACAGGGGGAGACTCTAGTAGATCCCGAAAGATATCGGAGATTCATCGAAAAGTTGAATTACTTGACAATTACTAGACCAGATATAATTCCTTTGCTATGAGTGTAGTCAGTCAATTCTTACAGTCTTCATGTGATAGTCATTGGGATGCTATAATTTGCATCCTTAAATACATTAAAGGAGCACCAGGCTAGGGATTATTATATGAAGATAAAGGACACACTCAAATAGTTGGGTACATTGATGCCGACTGGGTAGAATCTCCTTTTGATAGATATTCTATTTTAAATATTATATTTTATTGATGGCAACTTGGTATCATGGAAGAGCAAGAACAAGATGTTGTTGCTAGGTCCACTATAGAAGCAAAATATAAAACTATAGCACTAGCAACATGTGAGCTTATATGGATGAAGCAATTACTTCAAAATTAAAATTTGAATCAGTGAAACAGATGAGACTGGTCTGTGACAATCAAGCTGCTCTACACATTACTTCGAATCCAGTTTTCATGAGAGGACTAAATACATAGAAGTAATTATCATTTTATCTGAGAGAAATTTTATCAAGGTGTACATCCACTACTTTTATCAACTCCAATGATCAACTAGCAAATATATTTACTAAATCTCTTAAAGATTCTCGAATTAGCTATATTTGTAACAAGCTTGGTGTACATAATTGTATGCTCCAGCTTGAGGGGGATGTTAAATTAGATAGTATATTATGTTAACATATATTAGAATATATTATGTTAACATATATATCATTGTATATATTTTCTGTATGATCCTATTTAAAAATATATCAATTAGAAGATCAATAGATTCATTGTACCTAGATGATTCATTATATCTAGATCTTATTATATGGTTCATTATATTTAGACCTTTATTGCTCTATATATAAAGTCTCTTATAACATAAAATACAACACAATCATTTTCTCTATCTTTATCTATCTCTCTTTCTCTTTTAGTGTTTCTAGCAAGTGTTCTCTCCTAAATCCTATCTTCTACAACGTCGGTCTTGGAATTGATAGCTCGACCTAGGTCATCACCTCGGCCTTTGACTTGATAGCTCATTTTCGATCTTAATTTTCACATTAGTTTTGGCCTTCACCTTGGCCTTGGACTTGGTAGCTTAGCCTTGATCTTGGTGGCATGGTCTTGGCCTTTACTTCATCTTTGGCTTAGTAGCTTAACCTCGATCCTAGTAGCTTGGCTTGGGTCATCATCCTAGCCTTAGGCTCGATAGCTCGACCTTGGTTTTACCTTAGTCTTGGTTCATCTCAACCTTAGGCTTAGTAGCTCAGCCTTGAACATCATCTTGGCTTTGGTCTTCATCTTGGCCTTGAGCTTAGTGGCTTAGCCTCGGTCTTGGTAGCTCTGTCTAGGTCATCATCTCGGTCTTAGGCTTGGTAGCTCAATCTCGATCCTCATCTCAACCTTGGACTTGATAGCTCAGTCTCGATCTTGATAGTTTGGTCTCGATCATCACCTAGTCTTTAAGCTTGGTAGCTCGATCTCGATCATGGTCTTCACCTTAGCTTTGACCTTCACTTTGATCTTAGGCTTGATAGCTCGGCCTCGATCTTGGTGGCTTGTCCTTGGTGATTATCTTAGCTTTGGCCTTAGTAGCTCCACCTTGGTCTTGGTAGCTTAGCCTGGGTATTCATCTTGGCTTGAAGCTTGGTAGCTCGACCTCAATCTTGGTGGCTTGGCCTTAGGTTAATAGCTCAACCTCGATCTTGATAGTTTGATCTTGATCATCACCTTGGCCTTGGCCTTCACCTCAACCTTAGGCTTGGTAGTTTGATCTTAATAGCTCAGCTTGGGTCATCACCCAACCTTAGACATGGTAACTTATCCTTTGTCTTTATCTTCATCTTAGTTTTGGCCTTTACTTTGGCCTTGGGCTTGATAGCTCGACCTTAATCTTGGTAGCTTGGGCTTGATCATCACCTTGGCTAGGCCTTAGTCTTTATCTTGGCTTTTGGCTTAGTAGCTCTGCCTCTGTCTTAGTAGTTTGGCATGGGTCATCATCCTGATCTTAGGCTTGATAGCTCGACCTCAATCTTCGTCTTCATTTTGGCCTTGGGCTTGATAGCATGGCCTCGACCATCACCTCGGTCTTAAGTCTTGGTACCTCATTCTTGGTCTTAATCTTTACCTTGGCTTTAGCCTTCATCTTGGCATTGGACTTGATAGCTTAGCCATGATCTTGGTGGCTTGTTTGGTCATCACCTTGCTCTTCGACTCCACCTCAGCCTTGGGTTTAGTAGCGCGGCCTCAATTTTGGTAGCTCGACCTCAATCATCACCTCGGCCTTAGCTTTGGTAACTCAACATTGGTCTTCACCTTGGCTTCAGCAGCTCATCACAGATCTGTAGAACTATAAAAAGAAGAGCAGAATGATGGATGAGAGCTTGAGAGCCTCTCACCATAAATGCTTTGAGTTATGGGAGTTTTTTTCCTTTTGGAGCTTGTTCCTCTGGGTCTCCTTGGCCCTATTCATATAGGCATAGGAATATGGATCTATTATGATTTGGAGGTAAAAATCAAAGAATTGTCATAACCTCATTCCTTATTTAGAACCTCAAATTGCCATAACCTCCTTCCTTATTTGGATCCTCTATTTAAAATTCAAATATTTTTGAAATCTTTTGCCATGTGTCCATCCATGATAGACAGACTATTACCATACCATATCACTAAGAAATGGCCAAATTATTATTAATTAAGATCTCCTTAGAATTTTATTTTAATAAAGCTTAAACCATTATTAAAGGTTTTTACTCAAGTCGGACACTATTCTGAGTTACATATGGAAGAAGAAAGGATCCTATTAAAGCTAGGATTTAAATGGGAGGGTCCATAACAGCTATAAATTCAAGATCCTAGCCCCTCTCTCAGCTCACATCTTGGTCCCTCTCTCAACTTACTAAAATATAACCCTATCGATTCATGGAGAAAGATGCGCTCTCCAGTTTGTTGGTTTATTGCTTTGTAGCATTTCTCGATCATTAGTCCTGTGCATATCTGCTATTTCCATGTGTTATATAAGAGTAATTATCTTTGCCATGTTTGAGTCTTCAGAGGAGTTGTGAATGCCCAAGGTCAATAATGATCATAGAATGAGGTAACAACAAAGCCAAAGGATCGGGGCTTTGCACCAGCCATCACCTCCTAATAGTCTTCTTGTATCTTTAAGAGACCATGCTTGAAGAGAAGAATGAAAAGGAGGACAGAATGCATTGATGGAGGGCTGGATGCAGATTGGGAGGGTGCTAGAGATAGAGTTGGGGAGTAAATATTCGTTGCCATGGTGATACCATGTCAAATTTGTAATAAGCCAATCAAAAATTGAAAATTGGTAGGTAGTGTAAGATATCATCACAGAAATCAGTGAAATACAGGACAATTGATGAAATACAAGTATTCTCATTGGATTGTGATAAATTTGACATGGTATCACCATTACAACGAAGTTTTTCTGGAGTTGGGGTGGTGTTTGGAAGAAGGCTTGAGATAGGAGACCAAAATGGCAATGAAAGAAATGCTATATCAAGAGGATTAGATGCAAAGAGATTTGCTCATATTTATATTAAAAAATATGACATTTGCATGAAAAATTCACTCAATTTTAATTTGCAAAGAAAAATGGATTTGCATGACGAATTCACTCGATTTCAATTTACAAAATCAGATAAGATTTTTTTCAATTCATTTCACATTTAATCTTCCTCTAACTTAATTGCTCTACGCATAACTAAGAGCATATTTCCTCGATATATTATCTAAAATATAATGTGAGAAGCTACAAAGGAGCAATGTTGTTGTCAGAAAAGGTGTCGCAATGTCAGTAAGGGCGCATATGTGGCAAGTAGAGAAAGAAGATAGAAGTGGTGGAAACTCTTAGAGGATATGGATGAAGATTTATTGGACTAATTGCGGCTGGTGATAATTTTAAGAGGAGATATTTTCTGTCTCAACAACAATCCTTTTACAACCTGCTTCACAAGATTTAACGTTGGAGAGTTGACTACTTTTATATTAGTTGGGTTCTTCTTAGTAACTTGTCTTCCTCTGAATTTTTTTTGAGGTTGATTTTTTTGCTACTAATATAGAGGAGGATGTGGAGAGACTTATCCTTGTCGGTATGTCATTTTAGTCTAAAAGAAAAAATATCTATGGATTCAAAGGAGCTTTATTTTGGCCTTCATTATTCTATGCTCCTAATAATCAAAGGAGGCACTATAACGTCTAATAATTAGATCTCAAAGAGAGCGATATGAGTGCTCTGATCGATAGAGAGAAGGAAAAGCTAGGGTTTCATCCAACCTTTCTTCGGAAGGGCGATCGTCTCCAAAAAGATCTTCAAGGGATCTAGCATCAGACAATTCATCGGTTGGTGGGTCTAGTCCCGAGCATGGTTCGTATGTTAAAGGGAAGGGAGTTAGGGTTTTCTCAAACCCTCCTTTAGAAGGGAGATCATCGCTAACAAGGTCCCCTAGGGATTTTGCGTTGAATGTTTCATCGATTGGTGGGTCATGCCCCACGAATGGTATGCCTACGAAGGAAGGGGTGGAGTCTGCTCCATCTCATTCGACCTTCGTTTCTTCGATCGACCATAGTATGGAACAAGATAAGTCTTGGGCTCAGGTTGTACAAGGCCTTTGATGATTTTGCTGGGAGATGCCTATACCTTCAGAAGAAGACATCTCTGCTTTAGAGGTGTGCTTCAACGACCTAGTCATTTTCTCTAAGGAAGAACTATAGAGAACAGCTCCAAAATCTCAAGCAACCATGATTGGTAAGTTCCTTGGACAGGGCTTCGTAATTGATTTCATCCAACACGAGATGAAGAAGAGATGGCTAATCGAGGGAGATTTTCAGGTAAGTCTTCTATTCGAGGGTCTTTATTTTTTTCTTACCATCTGAGGAAGTTCAGGCTAGAATTTTAGGAAAAAATTTTGGACACTGGCTGGCCCTGGAAACTTGGAGGCGAAATTTAAGCCATCAAAGGATAAGATCCAAAAGATAAATGTGTGGCTTCGTCTATCAGATTTATCTCTGGATGTCTGGGATAAGGATATGATATGGAAGATAGCTTCTAAAGCTGGTAAACCTAAGTTCCTTGATCCCTGGATGGTAAATTCCTCTCGTTTGAGATTATCTAGGATTTGTATCCAAATGGATATGGGCTATCCAGTTTGTCCTGGTACAAATTGCTTATAAATAATGAAGTAGTCCGGCAACAGTTTGTATATGAAGATCTTCCAGATATATATTATGGATGTGGATATATAGGACCTCTACTTCGCAGTTGTGCCCGATGCAAGGATATCTTCATCCCATAAAATCCTATGTTCGATTCTTGGATTAGGGCTGCAAGAGTTCCAATTGCAGGTCCTACTCAAGAAAAGTAACTACTGATAAAGTTGCTACATCATCTCAAGCAGGTTCCTCAGACAATACATGGATTACTCCTAAAAAGACTGCATCAATTCGTCAAGCAAAGCCAGTTCCTGTAGACTCAACCAGTGGTTCTAAGTTTGATTCTCCAACTGAAACAGATGACTTAATTCATTCTGACATTGTTCCAATGGAGCTACAGGTGATTGATCCTATGGGGAAGGAGATCGCGGGGACAAAAGAGAAGCAAAAGCACTCTCCAGTAAAGGTGCCATTAGCAACACAATCTTCTGATTCTGACTCATCTCCGCAATCAAAAGTAATTATTAGAGCGGAGCAACCCGAGGCAAAACTGACAGGTAATGATACAAAGGTTTTGATTTTATGTACAAAAGGACCTGCCATTAAGAAAGTTTGGCGACCGATTTGACCAAGCCCAATCGGCTAGATGGGCCTTCATCGGTTGCCACTCTAGTTGGAGAGGTTCTACCTCAACCTATATCCCATGCTACTAAGGTTGTTGCCTCACACGATGAAGTCCTAAATCAGCTTACAACTGCATTGGAAGCTGAAGGTTCTTTATCTAAAATTAATGAGAAATCTACTGATTATCTTTTGACCAGCAGCCCTATGCCAGGGGAGCATGGAGAACATCTATCTATTTTATCATGAGAGTGCTTGTCTGGAATTATAGAGGGGCTATGAAGCCCTCTTTTGTCAAGTATTCTAAGTCTTTGGTTCATACATATAAACCAAATATATGTGGTTTTGTGAAAACTCGTCTTGGGCTGAACTCTATGCAACGAGTTCAGCATAGTTTTGATTGATTTTGGGAGGTCTATATGGTTTCCTTTGGAAGGTTTATCTTATAGTGGCTTGGTGTTGGAATATTGGGTCTGTTTCTTTTGCTCAAAAGGATAGATAGGCTTGCTTTGGAGTTATTTCTCAATCTGGGTCTTCATCTTGGATTCTTGGTATTGGAATCATGGACCTACCCATTTTGGCATGCTATCTCTCAGATTTTAAACTTGTATCTCCCTACTCTTATTTTGGATAATTTTAACTATATTTTATCTCCTCATGACAAGCTGGATGGTAAACTTTTCATATGAATAGGGATGTTATAGAATTTCGAGCATTTATATCTTCAACTAGCTTAATTGATCTGGGTTATGAGGATCCTAGATTTACTTGGTGTAATAATCAATTTGGTTCTTCTAGAGTTTGCGAACGTCTTGATCAGGCCTTCGCATATGATGACCGGCTGCAAACATATCCGAAATTGCATCTTCAACATTTGGCCAGATTTGTGTCTGACCATTGTTCTCTAATGCTTCTGATTCAAACTTCTTTGCCCAGGTTGCATCCTCCATTTCGATATCATAACTTTTGGAAGCTTTATCCTGATTTTCAACGATTGATTCAAACTTCTTGGGTTGGGGCTGATTCCTTGTTGCCTAATGAGCATTTAATTTTTCTCCTTAATAAATTAAAAAGAGGATCTACTAGTGGAATATGTATAAAGTGGGAAATTTATTTAGAAATATGGTGAAGTTCTCTATAATTGTATCCTTTCATTGCAGTTACTTGAATCCCAAGTGGGCCCTCTTTCTCAAGCTGATCATTCTCTTCTGCTTAAACTTCTTCATGATTATAATCAGAATTTATCTATGCAAGAGTTGTTTTGGCATCAGAAATCTCATGTTAGATGGCTTTAGGAGGAAGATATGTGTTGGTGCAGAAATCCGTCGGCGTCGGAGAAGCTGGAGTCGAGGATGCCACGATCGCCGCCGGGACCTACAAAAGGAAGTCTAAACTAGAGTTGGGGTTGCTCCGGCAA
>KE504950.1:658326-670945 GCA_000441515.1 Elaeis oleifera
TGTTCATGCAAAAATAAATAAATTTTTGATAATTTTTGAAAATTAAATCATGGTTTATATTTTCAAAATTAATTAAGATTTTAGAAATTAATAATAATTTAGAAATTAAAATCTTGGATAGCTGAGTCATTGAGGGATAATAAATTTCTCTCTCATTATAGTTTTAAAATTGCATAAAGGTATATCTATTATAGTTGACCCAAAGGTGACTGTAATTTGACACAAAATTAATAGCAATAGGTTGACTAACTTGAATTACATAAAGATGGAGAGTTCTACACCCAAAGGTGAAAACAATCTCGAATTTTTGTAATCGTGTTAGTTAACCACTGATAGTGCAACTATATGATGGGTCACAGTTTGCACATAAATTATTTGTACATACCATAATTATTATTCTTGCTTATATATTTCATATTATTGTTGGTTATGATTTATGTGATGCATATTTTGATATTATTTATTATGTTTAAATTTATGATTAAATTAGTTGCGACACTTATTGTTTGCTATGATTCTTATCTAAAGATTTTTTATAGTTGTATAATAAGTGTTATTAGCAGAATAGTATTATGAAATCTACATTTTGATTGTAATTGTGAGCATATTCTATTATTACAGTTATGACCCTGCTTCACTCTCATTACATCTTTCTAACATTCCCACACTAAATGGATCAAATTATCCTGATTGGCACGAGTAGCTTCTCATTATTTTGGGATGCCTCGACTTAGATTTGGCCCTTCGAAGCCTTAGCCTAATCCACTTACCCCACTAGTTCTCCTGATCATAAACAATTATATGAAAAGTGATAGCATTTTAATAGATTGTCTCTCATGATTATTAAGAGTTTCATAGCAAGAGATATTAGAAGATCTGTTTCTGATAATGAATTGGCCTTTGAGTACCTTTTTTCTGTAGAATAGTAGTTTACCAGACAATAAAGCTTTAGCTGGTACCTAATAAATAAGTTAATCTCTATGAAATATGATAGATTTTTAGGAGTGTGAAAGCACATTATGAAAATGTATGATATAACTGAAAATTGAATGATTTGGGTATGATGGTATCTGAAATTTTTTGTCTACTTTGTTCTCAATTCTCATTCATCCTAATTTATCCAATTTAAGCTTTACTACAACACACACAAGGAATCATGGTCCATGAATAAACTCATCTCTCAATGTGTGCAAAAAGAAGAGAGATTAAAATAGGAAGGGATTCCAGTTGTTCATGTGGTTTCACAAGAGTGTCCTAAAAGAAAGAAGGTGAAGAAAGAAAATAAAGGATTCAGCAATCTACAAAAAAAAAAAATTACTCACAAATTGAAATATTTCTTCTATAACAAAGAGAGACATATCGAGAAGGATTGTGAGAAAGAAGAAAATGATTTGAAAAAAGATATTCGCTTATCACTTATTTGTTTCGAAATCAATTTCATTGATGTTCCTTCTAATATCTGGTGGATTGATTTAGATGTTGTAGTTCATATTTCTAATTTATTATAAAATTTTTTTCAAGCTGAAAGCTAAATGATAGAGAGCGGTGGATCTTTATAAAAAATTGGATGAAGTCTAAGGTCATTTCAGTTGGAACCTATAGACTTATTACGGACATCAGATTCCAATTAGATCTACATGATATCTTTTATGTTCCTTCAATATCTAAGAATTTAATTTTTTATCAAAACTTGATTTAGAAGGTTTTTCATTTACTTTGTAAGTTTAAATTTTAAATTAATAAAAATTCTATTTTGGTACTAAAATATTGTGTAATAGATTATATAAATTGAATTTGGATTTTTTTTTGAACAATCTTTACTTATTTTGAATGTCAATATTAGAATGAAATATGATATTGTAAATGAGAGTACTTCTTCAATATTGTGGCATAGGCGATTAGGTGACATATTAAAAGAAAAGATGACTAGATTGGTTAAGGAAGGTGTTTACCAAATCTAAATTTAATTAGGTACAGTTGTATTAAAAAAATAATTAAAATTATAAAAGAATGCCACTAGAAGTCAAGGACCCTTAGAATTAAGACATACCGATATTTGTGGCTATTTTACACCTTATTTTAGAGGGAAAAATATTTCATCACCTTTATTGATGATTTCTCATGTTATGCATTGTTATGCTTTTTTGTTGTATAAAAAGTTTAAATCTTTGGAAGCCTTTGAGATATACAAAGCTGAAGTAGAAAATCAATTAGACAGAGAAATTAAGATTGTGAGGTTTGATAGGGGTCATGAATACTACAATAGATTGATGAATTTGACCGTAATCTTGGATCTCTTGTCAAATTTTTTGAACAGCATGGCATTGTAGCACAATACACTATGTCAGAAAATCTTCAACAAAAGATTATGACTGAAAGATGTAATCGCATCTTGATGGACATGCATTAAGGAGTATGATTGATAATTTCTCATTACCCTTGAATTTATGGGGAGAAGCCTTGAAATCGACATATATATCCTAAATCGGGTACCTAGTAAGGTCATTCCTAAAATTTCTTTCGAGTTATGGATGGATAGAAATTAAGTTTAGGATATTTACATATTTGGGTTTGTCCTGCAGAGACTCGATTACATAACCCACAAGCAAAGAAATTGGATCTCAGAACTATTAGTTGTTATTTAATAAGGTATCCAAAAAAATCAGAGTTTTAGATTTTATTGTCCATCATACACTACTAGAATTGTTGAAACTAGAACTGCTATATTCATTGAGGATGATGAAAATAGTGAAAGTGATGAACCACGTAATGCGATGTTACAAAAAATAAGAGAATCTCTTTCTATTACAGTAACACCTAGAGATATTCCATATGAATCTATTCAATATGAAATTGTGGAACATCAATAGGTGATTAATACACCACTTTCTGAACAGACTGTCAATGAATCGATCTGATTGAAAATAATCACAATAATGATACTAAATCTGAAATATTATGAAGATCTACTAGAATTAGAAGATCAGCTATTCCAAATGATTATGTTGTTCACCTACAAGAATGTGATTATGATATTGGGATAAAGATGATCCAATTTTTTTTAAGGATGCCATGAATAGCGATGATTCTGAACTTTGGTTAGAATTCATGATTAAAAATCAAGTCTGAAAACTTATCGAATTGCCTAAAGAATTTAAGTCTATAGGTTGTAAATAGATTTAAATTAAACAAGATTTTCAAGGTAATATCGAAAGATATAAGACTAGACTTGGAGCAAAGGGATTCACTCAGAAGGAAGGCATTGATTATCATAAAATTTTTTTTCCTGTTTCTGAAAAAGATTCATTCAGAATCATTATGGCATTAGTAGCTTATTTTGATTTAGAGCTACATCAAATGGATATCAAGATTGCATTCTTGAATGAGAATTTAAAGGAAGAGGTGCATATGGAACAGCCTGAAGAATTTTTAGTGTAAAAAAATAAAGATTGGTATGTAAATTAAAGAAATCTATATATGATCTTAAACAAGCTTCCAAGTAATGGTACTTAAAGTTTAATCATATCATTGCTTCCTTTAGATTTAAGAAAAATATTGCTGATCAATGTATATATCTGAAGATGAGTGGAAGCAAGTTTATATTTTTGATTCTATATGTGGATGATATCTTATTAGCCAGCAGTGATTTGGGTCTCTTGCATGAAACTAATTTTTTTTTTCTAAATATTTTGATATGAAAGATATGAAAGATGCTTCTTATGATCTTGGTATAGAAATTCATCGTGATAGGAATAAGAGGTTGCTTAGTTTATCTCAAAGGAATTATATTACTAGGATCCTAGAATGATTTGGAATGCCAAGCTACTCATCAAGTGAAGTGCTAATTATTAAGGGTAACAAATTCAGTAAATTTTAGTATCCCAAGAACGAGATTGAGAGAAATCAGATAAAAGATATACCCTATGCATCTGCAGTAGGTGGTCTAATGTTTGCTCAAGTATATATTTATTATGATATTAGTTTTACTTTGAAAATGCATGGTAGATATCAGAGTGATCCATGTATGGACTACTAGAAAGATATTAAGAAGGTGATGCACTATCTTCAAGGGACTAAAGACTACATGCTCACTTATAGGATGACTGATCAGTTGGAGGTTATCGGTTATTCAGATGCAAATTATGTTGGTTGCCTCGATAGTAGGAAGTCCACATCATGTTATATCTTCCTATTGGCTGATGGAGTAATTTATGAAAAAGTGCAAAACAGTACATTATTGCATGCTCTATTATGAAAGCTGAATATATAAGCTGCTACTAGGCTTTCTCACATGCTCTATGATTGAAAAATTCATCTCAGGGCTCGGAGTTATAGATTTTATTTTTAGGCCGCTAAAAATTTATTGTGATAATTCTGCTACAGTTTTTTTCTCTAATAGTAGCAAGATGACGAATGCAAACAAGTACATTGATATTATGTATCTTACTGTGAATGAGAGAATTAGTAGTCATCAGGTGTCTATTAATTTAATTGGTACTGCTTGTATGATAGCTGATCCTTTGGTGAAAGATTTAGTGTCCAAAGTTTTCAAAGAATATATAAAATTATGGACATTTGTCATTGGAATATTTAATTTGTAATAAACACTTATTTTGATATCTCTTAGGTTGCATTTGGTAGCTGGCAATCTATCCAGATTACTGGCAATTTAAAGGGGCCCCACCAAATTACCACCTTTAGTATGCTTTTTAGATTGGTAATCCAGATTATTATATAATCCAAATTATCTCCCATGAGATAATCTGAATTATCAAGGGGAGGGATGGCTATCCAGATTACCATGTATTTAGTAATCTTGTAATAATTTTTTGGACAAAATATCCTCAAAATTTGGATTATCTTCTTCCTCACGATGGGCGGTGGAAAGAGGGGGGCCAAAATCGAAGTCCTCCTCCACAAAATCTAGCCGATAGTGGCCCCAAAATCGATGAATCGATGGGCTGCTGCTGTCTCCCAATCGCCGACCGTCGATAGTCATCGGAAAGCAAGGAGAAAATGCCGGTCAAGGCTGGATCCGATGACCCCTTCTCCCCCTTTTTTTTGTTTGTTTGGTTAACTGGGCCACTGACGAGCCGCATTCGGCACCGCCGGCTGTCAGATGTTGCCGTCAGAGTCACCGCCGCCTCTCCAAACAATGGCCTGTAGTCACTATGTGGAGAAGGAAGACACAGCATGGAGGAGCCGGCAGTCCCTTACTCCCTTTTTTTTGTCTGATGTGAGGAAGGGAAGATTGGGCTCGACGGGGATCAAGCGATGCCAGTCGCCGCTGGCAGCATCGTACCTGATGGCTGCGGGGGTGGGTGCGGGGGACTAACGTCATGGGTGAGGGCAACGGCATGGATGGGTGAAGGTGGCGATGGAGGCGACTGCAGAGGGTGCAGGGTACGGGTTCGCCGGAGGGCCAGGAGACGGTGCAGGAGGTAGTGCAGACGAGTAGGGGGTCGAGAGCGATGTCGAAGACGCAACTGTCAGAGGCTCGAGGGCGGATGGCCGAGGGCCGGGGCGAAGCAGCCGGGGATTTGGGGTTGTGGCGTGCGGGGAAGGAGAAGGAAGGAAATAATAGTAATAATAATATAATATATTATATTATATATTATATATAATATAATATATAATATATATTATAATATATAATATTTTTTATTTTTTATTCTAAAAATTAAAATTAAAATTTATAAATGGGGTGTAATTTTTAATAAATTTGATTTAAGAGTATTTAAAATTGATGTTACATTACTAGTAATCTGATTGTTATATCAAACATATCAATTAAGATTTTCAGTAATTTTACTGCAATATTACCTGCGTGTACCAAACATAATAATCAACATTACTGACAATCTATCCAGATTGTAGGTAATCTAGATTACCACTACCTAGCAATGTACCAAACACAACATTAATGATTTGATGACTGCTATTGCTTCTATTTAATTATTGTTTGTATACATTATGGTTGACTTTTGTCAAAATTAAAGTAAGCAGAACTATCATTTATATGACATAACAGTGGAACCATTATCATAGGTATTATGATTTTTGATAGTCTATGTATTCCAGTATATAAGACTGAGTTAAGCAAGAATTATTGATGTCATGATATATAAAAGGAAGTATGTCAATTGAGATGTATAACCGCCACGATCAGCATTAATAGTTTTTACTTAATCAAAGTATAAAGGATTTTAAAGGAATAGATAATTAGATAATTTTAAAAATGAGTACGCACTCGTCGAATCGATTTCAAAATTTTGATTCAGGACAGTTGCTTTTGAAAATTAAAATATTTTTAAAATAACATATTTAAAAATTAAAAATTATTTTAAGTGATAATATAAGCCAAGTGGAAAATATTGAATTTGATTCCTAATATGATCTAATTATCACTTAGTCAAGTTTAACTTTTTGGGTCGCCACATGTCCTGAATCAATTACAGTGAGTCTAATTAATTAAAGAGTTCTATTTCTGATAAGATTTAGACTGAAATTTCAACTCTAATTAGAAATAAGTCTTTTAATGGGACAAGACAAGTGCAGCTGTAAATAGAGGTGGTTTGGTCCCTTTTTTCAACTCTCAGAAAGGTGTGACGATTTTCATCAATCGTTCACGTTAAGGAGGAGGGTAAGGAGAGAGAAGATCAACCACTTACGAAGGAAGATCGGATGCTTTACGAGCTACGTGATCATCGTATTGATGAGATGATGGCATAAGGTATATGATTTATTTATAATTTTGATTTTTGCATGAATATTGAAGTATGATCTAGATATAAAGGAATTAAATTATCTAACACTATTGCCACCCGCCTCACCAATTGGGACTCCTGAGGACCAAAAAAATAGAGAAAAACATGGGAAACATAGGAAAATCAATGAAACAAAGGAAAGAACGGAAAAGCTGAATTGATTATGAAATAGCAGACAACTAAATTTATAAGAATAATGCAGAAACTACACTTAATAGATTTTCAGATATTTAGCTGACATGAAACTTTGGTGTGATGAAATGATATGCAAGGTTTACCCCCTCTACCAGGTTCCAGACAGATTAAGGAATTATAATATCTCTGAATTGATGTTAGGCGTTTCAAACACTGCCATAATGTTGAAATCCAAGACTGCACATCTGGGAATTTTGTTATAAATAAACTGCTAGCACTTTTAAACAAACTGCTCGCAATTTTATGCAAACATTAATGTGCTGGAGGAGAGGAAATAACATAGCCAATAAGCCTGAAGAATGTTAAATTTCTATGCTTACTCCCATAGCAAGCAATGGATTATATGTCATACTGTTAGTGGAGGGTACTTGTTGGAGTTCTTCAAAGTTACTGTGCCTAGCCTCTTGGTAAATATCTTCTGAGTACAAATTCAAAGCCGAAACAGTTTAAGAAGCCTGAATTTGAGTGATCATCTAGATGAATCATCCTCTAGATTAAGTTTCTAGATTCTCTATCAGATGACAAACTCGATGTTAGTGAAACAATCCTCAAGTTGGTTCAGCGTACAAGTCTGATATGGCGACTTTAACCTGAGAATCTGTCGTTTCTCATTTATTTCCATTTTTCTCCATGAAGCAGTTCCAAGAGCACTTTCTTCAACTGACCTTGTAATGGCAACTTTTAAACATCCAATGAGTTTAAGCTAACATAACCTAAAAGGTTTTGTGGAAATTAGGAATGATAACCCAATAAACTCAAAGCAAAAAATTTTAGAGCTCCATAAAAGAATTTATGAATGCTAACTCTTGTGGTAGGACAAACGTCAGAAAATCGAGACAAACAAACATCTGCACCTAAGCAAGAAAACCACCAAGAGGTTGAAACAACCTTTCAGTTGAAGCATTAAATCAAAACTTGCAAGCCCTTGCGCACTTAAGCACACGCACGAATTGATACACAGATATTGTTGATGCAGAGCATTTGCAATTGGCGTGAGTTGCGCTTGATCTTGTTTAATTGTATGATAATTTGCATTGACAATGAACAGACCATCACTGACATCTTTGTTTGTTGAGCTATCGCTCATTTCCATGTAATAATTGCATTCACATCCACCCCTAAGATCCATTAGTTCTCCTGGAGCCAACAAACCTCCATTAAGCTCAAGACAGGAGGAGAGCTGCATCCACAGTGCATCTTTATGAGAAGCAATAGGAGGATCAAGGATTCTTCCTTTTTTCTATAATCTCCAATAGAATTATCAATTGGTCAGTATAAATCCCGAGGCTACTCCCCTTCGCACTATCCTCAGTGCCTCACTGCATGGATATCTCACCATCTAAAGTCATTAACAATTTAAGCGCTTAGAATTGCAGTGCCTGCCATGGTTTTGGATACAAAACCTTTCGACGCAGACAAGACTAAGATTTGCTCCAAAAGCAAAACCCAAATTCACCAACTCAACTTGGGTGCTTTTCACCTCAAGAAGGAAGGCAGAAAAATAAACCAAATCTAAGCAGAAAAATAAGCCAGATCTAACACTATTATCCAGTCAAAATTAAATTTAACTCTAAATTTTAAAACAGTTCAGAAGCAAGGATAGAAGTACAGATATCCAACAAAACTTACTCAGCATTGAAAATAATTGGCGGTGGCAAATATATGAAGAATAGGTCTTCACTGAAGACTAAAAGAGGCGAACTCCTTCCTTTAGTAGTGCGAAGAATAACCACTCTAGCGCACAAACCCTCACGTCCAACCAGTACCCAATTAAACCCAACTGTAGCAACAAAAAGCAAAAAGAGTTCATCTTTAACCCAAAGAACTCACGATGAGGAGTGCAGTAATGGACTCGTTCATCCCCCAATTCTCCTCTAGCAAGTGGCTGATCACAGCACAGAGCAGCACGATGAATAGATTGATCGACACCATTGACATGTGCTCAGATGCCAAAAGAACCCCATTTTGATTAGCACCGACCCAAATCCATCGCCATGTGGCCCTCCCAATACCTCAAAAAATTAGAACAAAATCTAAACTTGGCACCAAAGCACGATAAAGAGGGGATCCAATACCCTACATCTCTGAGGAGTCCATTTCCCGCTACCTCCCCTCGGCTCACAAATTTGACACTTGCAGTCAGACAGTGGACAGATTTTTGGGACAGAGACCTCCCCGAGTTCGGATTCGATTCAGGAATCCCCGAGTTCGAATTCGATTCAGGAATTCGATGGAATTGCAGAAAAGCTCGATGGATTAGGAGCTCGGGGAGGGACTTTGATGGTGCAAGCTCGAGATCTTTGAAGCACAAAAAAGATAAAATGAAAAAGATGCATTTTTAAAACCTAACTCTCTCCATATTCAACAATTCCTCCACCACTACCTTCATCCTCTCACTTTCTCGATCTGCATGCTCTCCTTCGCTAATGGCCTCCCCGATGCCCTCCCACCTCCTCACCACCTTCGTCGGTGGCCGCGAGGCCCCCCTCCTCGGCCCTCTGCTGCTCACACTGCCACAACTCATATAAAAGCACCTATACTCGAGAACAAACCCCAACTAGAACCTAAGAAACCCTTTTGCTCTCTATGCTCTCCTTTGCCACAGATCTTCGTTGATTTGTCCGGTGTCCCCCTCCCCAGATTTTCCTCTACGAAAGGAATACCCAACACAAAACCCTAGGCATCATCCAAGCTTCCCTTTTGGCCGCTCGAAGCCTCCCACCCGATTGAGGCTCCTCAAGCATTTAGACACGTGGCATGACGAGAAATTACTTCATAATGATGCATCAATATAAAATTTTATTCTAATATTTGTATTATTTTATTATTATTATAATTAATTTAGAATCTCATACGATATATGGTATATAATTATTTTTTTGAATAATATTTTATAAATTAAAACTTCGACATAATATCAAAGGTATCATGAATGACATCAAATATTCTAAATAAAAATATAAAGTTAGATTATTTAAATAATATGATAGTAAGAAGTAACATAATTATTTTATCTTTTGCTGATAGAGAAATCATTCTTTGAATCAATATTTCTAGTATCAATTATTTTGAAATCTTCATCATTAAGCAAAGCACGATCATTTATTTGCATCTCATGCACATCTTTTTTTTCATAGTCGTATCAATATCAAAATTTCATCCTCATCTATTTCAATCTGCAAAAAAAAATAGTTATCAATTATTAAATAAATATATAATATAATCATCTATATGTAAAAGAATAAAATATATTACTCACAATGAATTTTTTTTAACTTCGTTGCATGCATCATTCGAAATTATTTTAACAACAGTGTAGCTTAGTTCTCCTTATTTAAGATTGTATTCATCAACTTTCATTTAGAAGATATATTTTTTTCTATAATTTTTTTTAATTTTAATAGAATAATAGAATCATCATCTTTCTATGCGAAGAAAATACATGACTTGATATCATCAAATAATTTATTGGATGAACGATGTATGTTATAATATATATATTTTAAATTATTTTAACTATTTTAAAATATATTTGGAATAGATATAATGAAATAGAAAATAAATTAAATATTATTTGAGAAAAATCGTATCTCATGCATTGCATAAATGATATATGTTATAGCATATAACTTATGCGATGTGCAAGATGCAATTTAAACCTAAGCCTTCCATCCGATTGAAAGGGCTGAGCATAGAAATACAGAGAAAAAATGGGGGCACAACATATGATAAATATCCAACACAAAATTTAAGTCAGGAAGACTCATCCCACCCTTTGTTGATCCTCCGTATGAAAAGCAATATTCCAAAAGAGATAAAAGAGACTCACTCAGGCTATTCTTCTGAACTGGGATGATAGTAGGCCAGGCCCAACTTGGGCACCAAATCCATCTCCTCCTCTCGAAACTCCGTTCTTCGCCATCTCTACTAATCACCCCTCTGCATACATCTCCCACACCAACTCCACTAGCACCCAATCCTCATCCTCCACCCTCGCCATTCTTTCGATTGGTCGTCGCCCACATGATGCCTCCAACACCATCATCCTGAAGCTATTCACTGTCGTGGGCGTTGCCGCCTTCATCTGCTCTGGTGCAACTACACTAGCATGCCCACCACCCTAGTGTTGCTCTGCATCGCCCCATACTCGTACAGCCTAAAATATTAATATTAATATTTATTCTAATATATATAACAAAGATAATTAAAATAATAAAAAATATATATTTTATATATTGTATGGATTATAAGTTTTTTTTTTAATTTGGGCTTCTCCAATCTTACTTTTTTTCTTGAACTTCATTTTGTTAAACAACAAGTGGTATTCTTATTAATTTTTAATATTTTATAATTAAAATATATAAAATATTTTTGATGGTATTTTTATTTTAATATTTTAATATATTTCTTATATTATGTTTATATATTTTTTATATTTTATATATTTTTCAATTTTCATCAAGGACTAACTCACATGCCACACTTGGCATAAAATCTCTCAATAATTACTTTATTTCAATATTTTAAATTATTTTATTTTTAACTATAAATAATCTCTATTTTTATTTGATTTATTAATATATATATTATATTAGATTACACCTCTCACACGTGACCTATTAGTGCCACGAACTGAAATGACGTCACACTCTTGCTTGATACAGGCTCTCTCTCTTCCTCCTCTTCTCTTCCGGTCGTCCCCTCGCCTTCCTTCCTCCTCCCTGTACGCTTCCTCTCAGACACGAAAGCCACCAGATCGCGGCACCCGTCAGCCGGACATCTGCGCCGACATCCCGCCGTGTTAACTGACTTCCGGTGGCCGCCGCCGGAGCCTTTCCTCGTCGGCGCCTCGATAGTAAAGTAACACCCACCCATTTCTTCCTCTCTTCTTCTATCACGTGAATGCCTCCGAGGCCTTTCAGTCCCTTTCTCCTGAGATGCCTACATTGCTCTTCGCGTGCCGGCAGCCGGCGAGAGGTAGGTGAGCGTGCACGGAGCTCGGAGCCGAGCGCGTGCCAGCGGCCACGGGAGAAGTAGGCGGTGGAGGCGAAGGTGGCGGGAGCGTGGGAGCTCGGAGCCGAGCGCGTGCCGGCGGTCGTGGAAGAAGTGGGCGGCGGAGGCGAAGGGCGGGAGCATGGCTTTTTTTTTTTGCTTTGAATCCGGACTGATCCGGCGAAGGGTGCGGGAGCGGCGAGCAGCCACTGAGCCGGAGGAGGTGAAGAAACTCCAGAACCCACGCTCCACCATCGGCTCCGGCAGTGCCGTGACATGGAGGTTCTCGAGCCACTCGAAGAAGGTGGCGGTGCCACGGAAATCCTGGCAGACGGCTAGCGGACGATTTCGGAGCGGAGCATGTGGCGGCAGCCGGCGAGAGGTGGGTGAGCGTGGCACGGAGCTCGGAACCGAGAGCGTGCCGGTGGCCGTGGGAGAAGTGGGCGGCGGAGGCGAAGGGGGGGAATAGCAATTCTAACATTCTAGTATGGCTAGGGTCTCGTGTTGAGATGTCGGCCCACACGCGGCTCGCTACCTTCTTTCCAAAATTCCACGTGTGAAATGAAAGATTTCTTCGTTGAAAAATCTTCATTTTAATATATATATATATATATATATATATATTAGTATTAGTATATATTATTATATATATATATATATAATAG
>KE504950.1:688472-703179 GCA_000441515.1 Elaeis oleifera
ATGTACTTAAGAGAGATAGATCGTGGTATGTTAGATTAAATCTTATATCTTATAATTAAATTTAGATAGTTATACTTTGATAGAATGAGCTGTGATCTACTGATACAGTCTGTACCCCTTAGAGATAAGCTATACTAATACCTCAATCACAAGAATTAATATTGCAACATAAAAAAAATAAATAAATCTAATTTGTATGGTGGATTCGAAATTTTTGAGTTATTTCTCTGACTTATTTTTTTCACAAATTAATTTATATTTGTAATTGAATTCTTGCTATTTTATTCTTTTAATCCTTCTACAATCAATTCTCTTTATTTCTTCTTTAAAAAAAAGATAATCATCCTAGATCTCCGTGAAAATGATCCCGACTCACTCTATTTATATAGTTTGAGTTGATTTTTATTCTTGACCGCCTATGACAGCGATCAGGGGGTAAGTCTCTGGCTTATACAGTTCTGCGACAAGGATATTATTGGCCTACCATAAAAAAGATACAGCTGAACTTGTCCGAAAGTGTGAACCATATCAAAAGTATGCAAATATACAATATCAACTGGCTAGTCAGCTGACATCGATTGTAGCACCATGACCGTACAATAGGAGATTGACATACTTGATCCTTCTCTCCCGACCTCCGGTCAGAGAAAATTTATAGTAATCACCATCGACTACTCTACCAAATGGATAGAAGCCGAACCTCTGGCGTAAATCACTGAAAGCAAGATGAAAATTTTATTAAAATTCATCATTTACAGATTCGGTATGCCACACACCATCATCACTGACAATGGTGGACAATTTGACAATCAAAATTTCAGAGAATTTTGTGTGAAGTTTCATATTACGTACAAACTCACGTCGGTCGACCATCCATAGTCAAATGATGAGGTGGAAGTAACCAACCGGATAATCCTGCACAGACTGAAAATCCGACTAAATGAAGCCAAAAGCCTCTGGATGGAAGAACTATATCCGATCTTATGGGCGTATCAAACGACTCCCTGCATACCGACTAGAGAATCCTCCTTCAATTTAGCTTATGGGATAGAAGCAATGATACCGCTCGAGATCAGATTGCCATCAATAAGGGTCGAACAATATAGCGAACTGAGCAACTCCGAATATCGAAAAGCCGACTTAGATCTTCTTCCAAAACTCCGACAGCAAGCTCAAGTTTGGATGGCTGTATATCGACAAAGGATAGCCTGGTATTATAATGCAAGAGTTAGCCGAAGGTCCTCCGATCAGGAGATTTGGTCTTAAGAAAGCAGAAGTCTCAAAAATTTTAGATCAAGAAAACTATCTTCGAACTGGAAAGGACCTTACAGAATATCTGAAACTCTTAGACCGGACGCATATCGGCTAGAAACCCTCAAAGGATCGATGATTCTCCGATCATGGAATGTCGATAATCTAAAGATGTATTATCAATAAAGTCATCGATATGTACATTATTTGAAATGCAATCAAAATTTCAGAATCACAAGCCTTTGATAAATTTTATCAACTACTGGCTATATGTCGGCTTTCATTGCCAAAGCCGAGCTATCCGCTGTACTTTGACACGAAGTTTATCTCAGACTCCACTATAAAAGCCGAAGAATCAACTACTTCAGTGACGACTGTATTTCGGTTCTCCTACGAAAATCGACATACCGACTGTAATTTCAACCGACATCGATTATACAGATTTTCACTGCAAAAGTCATACTGCCGATTATACTTCGGTTCTCAATATCGGCTCTCCATTGTAAAAGCTGACTATAGTCGAAAGACTAATATACCGACTTAGTCCCAACTAAGCAAAATGGAAATGCCAAAATGATCAAAACTCGAATTAAAATTATACCGACATGGCTATAGCTAGTCGAAGGATATTCGGCTTACCACCGATTATCAAATGATTCGACGTACAAACTCAAGCAAGTATTGGATATTAGATATTCAACTTACCATCAAAATACGTCGAGGACTATGTGACCAACTGATATTCTACGAGTCTTACCGAATGATTGGATTACCGATCAATGTTCGATGGTTATTTTATACTGCAGACATTATAGACATTCTAAAAAATAAGAGTTCAAACTTAGAAATATTTTATTCATTGTCAACAAAAAGTTACAAAATTGGATCGAAATCTGACTACAAGTATCAGACTACAAAAAAAGGATAAAATACACTGACTAAGCTTCATCACCATTCTTGTTTCTTTGTTCGGGGATAATATCGTTGACTTGAATGATTTCGGGCCCGATCGGTGCTTCTTCTTGCGTCGGAGTGGCTTCTTCTTCAGCAACTCCGTCTTTCAGTTCTGGAGGGATGATGCTGCTCAAGTCGAGGCTCGGGTATAATTTTTGACTGCATCTCGACCATCTTCATACCTAACGCAATATGAGGCGAAGCCACTTTTGAAGATCTCTTCCTTGAATTCTTTCGAACCTCGAAAATCCTCGACTGCCTGACTCAGTGCTTCCTTGCCGACTTCGCTTCCGTTTTTGCCAAATCAGCATCGACTCGAGTAGAGGACAATTCTTCTTCGGCTAGTGCCAACCTTTTCAGGCTGGCCCGATGACGTCCACGTTCGGCTTCGAGTTCTTCAATGCATCCATCTCGCTCTCATCGAAGCCGATGGATAGAATGTTTCTTGCTCTTGACTTGTGACTCAAGAGCTGAAATAGCCTCGTGAGTCGACTTAAGTTTGGCCTCCGAGGATGTCAAGTCTTCAGTTAGTCGAAAAATCTCCTCCTGAATTTTGGCTTCTCGCTCCACTGCCGACTTGAGTTGTTCAAGCACAGTCGCTTTCTCAGTATTGACAGTTGCCATTTTATTCTTCCACGTACTACGGATATCGGTGAACTTCATGTAGCTGACCTCCAGGTCAGACATGTCGTAGATCAACTACAGACAGAAGATAAATCGGGTTAAAACATAAAAAAAAACTTACCCTGATGATTATTGGATAAAAAGCCGAAAACATCTCGACCACCGACCGTTTCTTCGGTGCTCCCGATCTGCCAAAAGAAGAGTAGCCTGGCACAATCGTTTGGCCAGTATAAAATTAATCAAGGCTAATTCATCGATAGACACTTGAAGGTCGAAATAAACCGTATGGCCCTCCGATGCAACTTCTTCCATCGATGTCACCAGAGCTTTTTCCTGGTCTGTTGTCGACGGCTCCATGTTTGAAAGCGAGGAGAAGCTTGAGCTTGACTGTGCCCCAACTGAAGGAGCAACGGTGCAGTCGCAGATTGTTTGGACTCTCTTGCCTCGGCTCGAAGCTCCTCAGGTGGTGGGACTACCGATGTCGTTTCGGTAGTTCTTCTTGCCGCCTTTCCTCGGATGACGCAGTGAGGAGCACTGTCGAAGCTGACAGTGCCAGGACTAGTTCAGGAATCGATGCTGATGGGGCATCAAATTCCACAGTCGACGTTGAAACACCGACTAGAGCTGGTGCTTGATGCCTCTTCGGTAGTCACGAAGGCCCGGCCTTAGATGCTGCCCTGTTCTTGGCAGGATGCTGACGAATGTCGACATTCGACACTCACACCCTCTGCTGCATGGCTGTAATCACAACGAAAGTCAGTACAATTCAACAAGTAAAGGAAAGTCAGAAATAACCGACCCACTATACTATACCTAGACGAGGAACCGAACTAAAGCCGATGTCATAAAGGACCTGTTCGGTTACAAGCTCTTTCTATTTCGGCACCGACGTATCTTTCAGTCGGTGAAAGTCCTCCTGGTCATCGACCTCTACTCGGCTGTTGTCGTTGGAACCGATTCGTGGATTGTCCCAATGAGAAGAAAACCTCAAGGAAGAGAAGAAGAAGCAAAGAAGAACTGATTCTTTCATCCATGAATGGATGATGGAAGATCAGTAAAAAAGGATAGACCTTTTCGGAGGTTAAAAACCACCACCTCGGGCCTTTGGATGAGATCGGAGGACAAAAAAGGCTCAAAAAAGAGAAGAACGAGGTATGATCGGCAACATCCGATACAGCAAGGCAAAACTAATTATTAGCTGAACTGAGTTCAGTGCCAGCTGAGCCGGATAAATCTGTAATAATCTAAAATATTTTGAATAAATTTTAGGATCGAAAATCGAAGATCCGTCCGAAGAACTTTGACATAGAAGGCTACCTGGCCCGAAGGAGGGTTATTCACCCGACCATCGACTCCAGGGATAAAAAGTTGAAACTGCTCCGGAATATAAAATTACTCCCGAAGCCGCTCAACATTTGGTCTTGAAAGTGAAGAGGCCTCCACATCCAGACTCGACTAGAATTCATTAGTCAAATTCTCCGACCGATCTTCCCGAGAAGGAGAAGCCCTAGCCATGAGAACGACTCTGAAGAAGACAAAGACTTTAGAGGAAAAGACTCAAAAGAAAGATAAAGTTAATCTGAAAGTTGGGAGCGATAACCTTGGGCGTTGAGGTAATAATCTGATAGAGTCCCAGCATCAAAAATAGTGAAAAGTAAAATTTGACTGAGAGCGACCTTATATATAGGATTCCTCAACGACCGAGATGAAGACGGTCAAATCGAAGATCTACCAGATGACGATATGTGGCAATATCTGGACAGACTATTGATCAAACAATTCGACGCACCGGTCCCAGATTAAGCCACGTCACCTCTATCCATGTGAATAATTCTGATCCAATAACATTCAGATATGTGGAATAAATCTACCTGTCAGAATCAAATCATCCGACATCGAATCGACTTTTCGAAATGATGCCTGACACTGACAATTGATACTGAATTGTTCGATCAGTGTGACAGACGATTGTACCTGTCAATATGACAAAATAGCCGATCATCTGTATCTCAGAGAAAATGGCATCAAAATCGGAGCTCGATGTGATAGAAATCTCTTCGTCCAATGTGATAAACCACGTGACAATTTATACGTCGGATCACTTTAGACTTGAGAGTGGGGAGCAATTGCTGGGGTAAACCGACCGATCCCGACTTTGATCTCCATGACTCTGACTATGCATCGATCGAACAGACAGTTTCGATTCTTCATTGACCGACTGAACTAATTGCACCGACCTATTATCAGCTGGCCGATTAAGATCGCTCGACCGACTAACATTCGACTACCGACCAATAATAGACGACTTGACCGTCGGTATAACAAAACTAATAGCCGACAGTCGCTTACAAATTTTACCGATATATGGCCGACTAATCAATTCAGACATACCATAACCGTCATGAACGATTACCGACTGCATATCACGGTGCAATCAGTAGAAATTAATGATTCACCATGCGATTATGGTCTGATGATTTAATGTCATAAAATGCGGGACCACATCCGACGGTTACGAGAACCTCATCTATAAAAGGGGATAAAAAAATAGGACTGGTAAGCCAACTTTGGGCCAAAACTCCACTATTCTTTTTACATTCAACTCCTGTTCACCAATTTTTCTCTCTGACTTAAGCATCGAAGAATCCCCGCCGGACACAAATCCGATCTGTGTGGATGCTGTCTTGCAAGTATTCGTTCTCAACGACAAATGATGGAGAGTTGGCCGCAACACCTCCAAAAGAAACATACGCACCAAAAAATATTATACAAAAAAAAATCTACTTGTAATATTTTTTTCAATTATAGTTTTTAATGAAACATCTTGAAAAAAATATATATTTCATTCGAAAGAAAAATTCTCCATGCACCAAAAAATTTCATATGAACAAAAAACTTTCCTCAAACAAATTTTGGTTTTTAGTGAGACTCTTCAAAAAGAAAAATATTATTTAAAAAGAAACATACACACAAAAAGCTCTATACACAAAAATAAAAATAATTTATTGTAATATTTTTTAAATTAGACTTTTAGTGGGACTCTTCAAAAAAGAAAAAATATTATTTCCTTTGGAAAATATTCATGCATAAAAAAAATTCTTAATGTTTCCTTTAGAAATATAAAAAATTGAAATAAATTAGATTTTTAGTGAAACTCTTCGAAAATGAAAAATTCTACTTGTTATTTATTTTTGAAACTCTACACTCAAAAAAAGAAAAAAAATCATTCATAATATTTTCTATGCTAGTAAATTAGATTTTTAGTAGGATTCTTCAAAAAATGAAAATTTTTCTCAAAAAAGGAATGTTCAAAAAGAAAAAAAAATACCATATGCACAAAAGAATTATAGAAATTATAAGAAATCATGTAAAAGGGAACTCACAACCAAAAGAAAATCAGAAAATTCAAAACAAATTTAAGAAAAATAATTATTCTGAAGTTATGTGAATAAAAAAAAGTCAAAAAAGTTCTACTTCTTATTCTTTTGGAATTTAAAAAGAAATTTGGTTCTTATTATTTTCCTCCACAACAAAAAATTTTGAATTTTTGAGTTTAATGTCACAACAATTGAAAGTAATAGGAGACCAAAAAAGTTCATCTCTATTTTTGCTGACAATTAAAACACCAATCCCTGCCGCAGCAATTGAAGTGATTGGAAGGATTATTATCACACACCTATTTTTCCTTTCCATTTTTGAAGTTCTTGTTATTCTTCTATTATATAAAAATATATTTTCATCCTCATTATCACTCTGCACATTGCATGGATATAATCCTTGTAATATATAAGAGCCCACCTTGTTACTAAGCTATGTAAATGGCTCTTGCATTACGAAAGGTTATAATCTCTTTCTTTTATGGGAATCCCATGTTCCAACAAGGACTTAATGTTATCCATGTAAGATTTCTTTCCATCGAATTCAACTTCTTTTACGAATATTGTTGCCCTCCATTATAGTCCTCTCGCCAACCTCCTCCATATCCACTAACTTGACGGTGTTATCTTCAACCACATCTATGTTTGGGTTGTTGATTGTGCACACTCCATTGGCATCCTATGCCTTTTCATCAGCCCCATCTCTCTCATCTCCACCACCATTTGAGATGCCATCCTCACTCACAAGCTCAATTGGAACCTCCCCACTCCTTTTTTCGAGCAGCTTTTGTATCATGTTGAGCTAGCCCCAATTTGGACACTAGATGTGTTTTGGGTATTGTATTAGAGTAATAAATTGCTACTTATATGCAGGGACAATCCGTCTAAGGCAAGACGAAGTATGGATTAAATTATAAAACAATCCTATCTGATTTTGCAAAATCAAATATCTCAAAATTTTTCATCCGAATTTAACTAAAAATGATTAGAGTACTCATTATCTGCATAAAAAAAATTATGAGACTCAAAACAATTGAATTGATAATTGGATAATCAATTGTTGTGTGTGAGATAATAAATTTTGAGTGCCATTAATTCTTATATACCACTGAAAAAGATATCAGAGATGGTGTTACATTTGCTAAATTTTGTACATCAATGATGATCTTTGTAAAAATTCTACAATTAGTAATGGAATCAACATCCTGCTTTTGTGCTGCCCTTAACTAGAACTAATCACGGGCTAAACCTCAGGCCTAAATTCTATTGATTTTTAATCGAATTTTCTTCCGAATCTATATAAAAATTTGATATCTTTTAGGTCCAAATCCGATCAATGATCAAATCTACCCTCAACATATCTTGCACCGGGAGAGGGTCATCTTTCGCGCGAAAGAAGGGTTCCCCTTCGTTTGCACAAATCCACCATTGAATCACCCACCGCACATCTCTCAAAGTGCTCTGAACCATCATTCATCTATCTTCACAGCTCTCAAAGCGACCAGATGATCCCTACCGTTCCCTTGCAGTGATTGTGACTTGATATAACTCAAAATCTTCGGCCAAAATTGCCTGAATGCCGCCCGCAAAATGTACGATGAACGCTAAATCCAGTGCACCATCCTAGCACAGCCGTCCGCGATCCCAAGTCTATTATAAACTCGACCTTTTTGAAACACTCAAGCTCATTCTACCAAAAAAAAAAGGTCAAGTGCCCAAATTTTTTGAAAAAAATATATAAAAAATTCTTGGACCATCAGCCACCCTCGTTGCTCAGGTTCCTAACTTCCTCAATAGCAGACTATTCTTTTCCGCCCCTTTCTCCCATGCATAATCCCATTACAGCAGGGTCCCTCCCGCTCATTCTCAGAAGATAGAAACTTGAAAGGCATCGGCGCTCCGATCGACCCCCACCCACCCTCGATGGGAAGCAAAGGCGACGATGCGCTCTCCAACCCGAGCGGCGCTCCCGAGAAGGACCTAACCCTCCCTCAAGATCAAGAAAGCGCAGAGGACGCTGATGGCACCATCAAGCGCCTCCGCGCCAAGATCCAAGCTCTCTGGGACGTGAAAAGGGAGCTTGAGCTCCTGCACGACGACTCACGCAAGAAGCTTCACCGCGCCGAGGCGGACAACCGCTCCCTCGTCGCCGAAGCCAACAACTCGAGGTAGATCTCGCCGCAATCGCTTCTGCCTCCAAGCACTTGGACGCCGAGACCGACTGCCTAAAGCGAGCCCTCAGGGATCTGGAGGTCGACGAGGCCGAGATCTCCGCCCTCAAGGAGTGGAAGGATATTGATCTTCGTGTGGAGGTGAGGGACTCCGTGAAGCAGGGGAGGCGGCCGTGGAGGAGCAGGTCAAGATCACGGAGGCAAGAGAGGGGAGCTGCAGCAGGTCGTTAAGACACTCGAGGAGGCCAACACTCGACTGGAAATGGAGCTCGCTGAATGCCGGTCCCAGATCGACAGGCATCTGGAGATGCAAGGCGGGCATGATGCTGCTGTCGCGGCGGCGAGGAGGCGCCTGAAGGTTTCTCAGGTGGTGGCAGCGGTGGCGTCGGTGGGAGCACTTGCTGCGGTGGCTGTCGCGGTCTATCTTCACCACGGCAACCCCAGGAAAAGCGGCAAGCGAGAGTTATGAATTCTTGAGTGCTTTCTGATCAGGATTTTAGCTACTTCTTTCTTTCTTGATCGCCATTCTATTGAGTCTTAAGATTTTCAGATTTACTGCATCATGGTTGGTTAAGTACATACACATATAGTTTAATATCTTTCTTTGAAGCTTTATTCTTAGTATGATGTGTAGATAGAGACGGAGAGGAAGAAGTAGAGGAATGGTGTGGCTAGAGCTAAACACTTCTTGCCAGGTGTTATCAGTTACTTTGGTGCTTTTAATGCTGATAATAAAATTGCAGCCAAATTTTGTGAACAAAACAGTTCTTGGTTCAGTTTTGATACGTCAATCTTTTGATGACCATGATTTCTTTTAAAATCTTGAAAGGGAATGCATGGAAGAAGAGGAATGATGATCTTGATTAGGTCTTTATTGTTGTTCCATGGTCTACAGCTTCATGAATGCTTGGAAACTCGTTGAATTGTATCCTTGGAATCTTGCATAGTGATTGGTTGGTTCTTGGTTGACGAGCAATGCATGGCAGGTGTCTGCTGGGGTGGTGGCTTTGGTCGCAACGGAGACGATGCATGGTGGGGAGCATGCATGGATGGTTTGGTTTTAAAAAATGACAATCAGATAATGAGAATCAACTTTTTTACTTTTGGTTTTCACAATTTTTAAAAATTAAGGAAGGATTTCTAAGAAAAGAATGAAAATAGAAACTAGGTGATTATGCCATATTATCTATGTTTTTTATATCACTGATCTGTTATCTATGTAAACATGGAATATGTAAGCGGGGGCTTGTAATTTCTTCCAGCATAATGGAATGGTAAATTTACTTTGACGGCAGGCTTCCTCCAGGATAACCTTTCAAGCAACTATAATATTCTAACATGCCAGCTCCGCCATAATGCTGTTCAAACTATTGTAAATAAATAAATTTAATTATGCATGGAATTAAAGATGCTATTTGCTGGTCAAAGTGACCTTTTGTATTCCCAAAGACCTTGTTTCAAGAGAAGATATTAATATTATATTATTATTAGCAATGACTTTTAGTATTTTCTATGAAATGCACTTAGAATTTCTCTCCATATATAAACTAAAATGTCATTCATACGTATGACTCTTGGTATTTTATGTAGAGGATGTAGTTAAAGGGTTGTAACACTCTCTATATAAAGAGATGTACTTTAGCCATTTAGTGTCAAGTGAGTTGATGGAGTATCAAACAAAGCTAAAGTTCTCTTCTTCTAAAGAGCTCTATTCTCCACATTCCTTAATGAGAAATACTACAATACTCCTCTCCTCTTCTATCCACCATAACAAAGTGATATTAGAGCAAGATCATGGCTACTGGAACACTTCCCATTTCTCGTCTTGCTAACAACTTTGAGAATTGGAGTATTCAAATGAAGGCATTACTTAGCTCCAAAGATATTTGGGAGATTGTAGAGAAGGGGTATGTTGAGCCCCAAGATGAGCATCATATCATAGCGAATCCAAAACAACAATCGCAGAGCTTCGAAAGAAGGACAAAAAGACTCTCTTCTTCATCTATCAAGGCCTAGATGAGGCTGCATTTAAGAAGGTTGCTAGTGCTACCAACTCCAAGCAAGCATAGGAGATCTTACAAAATTCTTACAAAGGTGTAGAAAAGATAAAAAAGGTTCACCTCCAAATGTTGAGAAGCGAGTTTGAAGCTTTGCAAATGAAGGAGTCTGAAGTTGTATCAGACTATTTCACAAGGGTGTTAACCATTGTGAACCAAGTGAGGAGGAATGGGGAGACACTTGATGACAATCAAGTCGTGGAGAAATTCTACGATCCTTGGATCACAAATTTAATTATATTATGGCAGTTATTGAAGAGTCCAAAGACTTGGACACTATGATGGTGGATGAGCTTATGGGTTCGCCTCAAGCCCACGAACAAAGAATACTAAAGAGATGATAAGAGCTATTGGAGCAAGTTCTACAAAGCAAGCTCTCTGTCAATGACAAGGAGGAGTCAAGAGATGAAAGTAGCCAAAGAAGCTGCGACCGTGGCTGAGGACATGATCGTGGTAGAGGTCGAGGTGGAGCTTATGATCGTAGTAGAGGCCATGGTGACTACAACAATATTGAAGAAGGCAACCAAAATCTTGGAGGAAGAGGACAAAGAGATAGAGGTCGAAGGTATGATAAAGGTCAAGTTCAATGTTACAATTGCAACAAGTTTGGATATTACTCTTTTGAGTGCTACTCTAATCAATCTAATTAAGTTTATGAGAAAGCTAATTATCCTAAGAAGGAAGATGAAGGAGATGACGTGCTTCTACTAGCATGAAAAGGAGGAGAAGCTATCAATCAAAATATGTGGGCTCCGGCGCTAATATCCACATGTCGGGGCATAAAAAAATTTCATGGAGTTTGATGAATCGGTGAATGGCCATGCCTCATTTGGAGATGCTTCTAAGGTAAAGGTGAAGGATATTGGTAAGATACTTATTCAACTCAAAGATGGAAGCCAATAATTTACTTTCAATGTCTATTATGTGCCTGATATAAAATCAACATTCTTAGAATTAGGAAACTCTTGGAGAGAGGATTTGATATGCAACTGAAGGAAGAAAGTTTCTACCTAAGAAAATATAACAAATTGATTGCTCATGTTTCTATGTCAAATAACCACATGTCTATGCTAAACATAAATCATGTTATTGCTTAATGCCTAAGTACATGTATGAAGGATGTTTCTTGGCTTTGGCATTTGCGATTCGGACATATAATTAAACTTTGATGCTCTAAAGCTTCTTTTAAATAAGAGAATGGTGAAGGGGCTACCGTATATTGATGTCTCTAATAATATATATGAGGGGTGTGTTCTTAGCATATACCCAAGGAGGAGTTTTTCAAAGGAGTCTTACAACAAAGCAAAAGCACCACTTCAACTTATCCATACCGATATTTATGGATGGATCACTCTAAGCTCATTTGGAGGTCATCGTTATTTCTAACTTTTATTGATAATTTCAGTAAAAAAATATGGGTGTACATCTTGAAAGAGAAGTCAGAAGATTTCAAGTTTTCAAGATGTTTAAAGCTTTAGTGGAGAATCAAAGTAGCTATACCATCAAGACATTGTGGTCACATCATGGAGGAGAATTTACATCCAAGGAGTTTGAAACTTTTTGTAAATCTCATGGTATTTGGAGATCCTTAACCATACCATACTCACCTCAACAAATGACATCGCAAAAGAAAAATTGGACTATTCTTGACATGATCCGAAGCATGCTTAAAGTGAAGGAGATACTGAAGGAGTTTTGGGTTGAGGCCATCAATTATGCGGTCTACTTGCTTAATAGATGTCCTACAAAGAACTTGAAAGAAGTAATACCACAAGAAGTATGGAGTGGTTACAAGTCCGATATCTCTCATTTGAAGGTATTTGGGTGTATAGTTTATGCACGTATTTCAGATCAAAGGAGAAACAAGTTAGATGACAAAAGCTTGTCCTGCATCTTCATCAGCTACAATGCAAGATCCAAAGCCTACAAACTCTATGAACCAAAAAAGAAGAAAGTCATTGTAAGTCGAGATGTAGAGTTTCAAGAAGACAGTATTTGAAATTGGAGCACTAATATGGTGATGATACAAGATGAAAAGCAAATCAAGGAGCAAACTAAAGAGCCAATACCACCTTTATCTCCTACTTCATCGGATGAAGATGGTTCAACACCACTAAAGACAAAGAGCATTCAAGATTTATGAAAGGTGATAAGTTTTCTAAATCTTATTTACCTTTTGCTAATAAAGAAATAATTTTTTTGAAGATGCTATCAAAGATAAGAAGTGGAGAAAAGCCATGAATGAAGAGATAAAAGCTATAAAGAAGAATGAGATATGGAAGCTCACTTCTCTAACAAGAGGGTTTGAACTGATTGGAGTAAAATGGATTTACAAAGTCAAAAAGAATGTGCAAAGTGAAGTGGAGAAATACAAAATATGACTTATGGCTAAAGGCTACAAGTAAAAGGTCGAGATTGACTATGAGGAGGTCTTTGCTCCCATTGCTCGAATAGAGCCATTCGCTTAGTGATTTCTTGGTGGCTCAAAATAAATGAAAGATTTTTTAACTTAATATTAAATCAGTCTTTCTTAATGGCTACTTGAATGAAGAAGTATACATTGAGCAACCCAAAAATTATATCAAAAGTGGGCAAAAAGATAAAGTATTAAATTAAAAAAGACACTCTATGGTTTGAAGTAAGCATCCAAAGCTTGAAACTCAAGAATTGATGCATATTTCAAGGCCAATGGATTTGTTCAATGCCCTTATGAATAAGCTCTCTATATCAAAAAGAATGATGGGAACATATTACTTGTCACATTGTATACTGATGATCTTATCTTCATCGATAATTCTACACAATTGATTAAAAAATTCAAGCAAGCAATAACGAAGGAGTTCAAAATGACTAACATGGGACTTATGTCCTATTTCTTGGCTGAGAGATGAATCAATTAAAAATAAAATTTTTTTTCCAAGAGCGCTATACAAAAGAAGTGGTTAAAATGTTCAAGATAAAAGATTGCAATCCCATTAGCAGATCAGTGAACTGCGGTGCAAAATTATCCCAGAATAAGGAAGGCAACGTGATTGATCCAACACTCTCCAAAAGCTTGGTAGGGTATTTGAGGTACTTGACATATACAAGACCGGACATACTATATAGTATTGGTTTGGTAAGTCAATTCATAGAGGAACTAAAATAATCTCATTGAAAAATAGCTGAGAGAATCCTACGTTATATTCAAGGTATTCTAAATCTTGGCTTATTCTATTCTTAGTCTAATAATTTTCAACTTGAAGGCTATTCCAATAGTGATTGGGTGGAGATTTGGATGATCGAAAAAATACAATACTTTTGGATTTGTATTTTTCATGGGTGATACAGTATTCTCATGGATGTCAAAGAAGCAATCGATTGTTACTCTTTCAACTTGTGAAGTTGAATTTATTGGAGCATCTTCATGTATTGGTCATGCAATATAATTAAAAAGCTTGCTAAAGGAGTTAATTTTGATCAAAATGAAGCTACATAAATTTACATTGATAGCAAGTCGGCAATTGCTTTAAGGAAGAATCCAATCTATCATCAAAGGAGCAAACATATAAATGTTCACTGTTATTCAATCTGAGAGCATGTGAAGAATAAAAATGTGGAGCTTATTTATGTAAAGACTCATGATCAAGTTGCGGATATTTTCACTAAACTATTTGGAGTTGATCTCTTCAACAAATTCAAATATCTACTTGGTATGAAGGATGGAAAATAATTAAGTTTAAAGGAGGTGTTAGAAACTAATAAACTTAATTGTATATGAAATCAAGAGATGCTATATTCTGATCAAAGAGACCTTTTGTGTTCCTAAGAGATCTTGTTTCAAGAGAAGATATTAATATTATCTTGTTATTAACAATGACTTCTAGTATTTCTATGAAATATATTTAGAATTTCTCTCTATGTTTAAAATCAAAGTGTTATTCATAAATATGACTTTTGATATTTTGTATAGAGGTTGTTAAATGGTTGTAACACCCTCTATATAAAGAGATGTACTTTAGCCATTTGATGTCAAGTGAGTTGAAGGAGTATCAAACAAAGCTAATTAAAGTTCTCTTCCTCTAAAGAGCTCTATTCTCTTTCTTCCTTAGTGAGAAATACTACAATACTGCTCTCCTCCTCTATCCACCATAACACAAATATCAAAAATTTGTTACTTTGCTTGGAGAGATTGTTGGAAAATTTAGGCGATTTCATACATGTATTTCAAAATTTTTTTGTAAATAAAATAATAGCGGAAGATAATTAGATTAATCATACTAACCTAACATGC
>KE504950.1:709183-723152 GCA_000441515.1 Elaeis oleifera
TCACGCCTCCATATTTTATGCAATATCATTGGATCTTAAATCATAATTCTACATCTAATCGATTCTATACTTAATTCTTAATTAAGTTTCAGCACCAACATAAATTTAGGTTAGGTTTGAAACAATTTTAATATTCATTTTATAAATAATTTATAATAAATATTATGCAAAAATTTTTTATTCTGAAATTGGGTCGACTCAATCAACATTGAGCCGGCTACACAAGGAGACTGGATCAACCCAGCTCAAAATTAGGTTAGCTCAGTAATTATGCTAGCACGATTTAAAGAGTTTCAAATTTAAAAATCTTGCATAATTATAAAATAAAATCAATCATAAATATTTTTTGATCATATCTAAATTTTTATAATTTAAATTTATTTTTCATAATTAAAATAATTTTAATCATATAGATTAGATATTTATTTTTCATACAATTTTGCATCACATACAATAAACCTAGGGTTTCAAGATCTAAAATTTTGTAGAAAAATGAGTTCTTCCTTTCGTATTCTTTTTCATGGGATCTAATCACATGGCACTCCTACATACTATAAGAGCACCCAATCGAATGAAAAGAGAGAACTTTTAAATCCTTCTTGCTCCTATGGTTGGACAGTCTGACGATCATCCTAATCCAAGTACTTATTAATCAGACCATCTAATCTAATCACATATCATATAGACATGAATTTAGATCTAATCTAAATTACATTAGATCTAATCATAATCTTAGATCATATCTAAATTAGATCATAAACATCATATGCAACACGTAAAATCAGATTTTATCAAAAATCATCACAAATTAAGATAATCTTTTTACTGTAAAGGATAAATCCTATAACAAGATAACTTTATGACAGTTTGTGCGATCTATCATTAATTAAATTCAGATCAAAATATCACATATCAGATCTAAATAAATTAATTTAATTTAATATGTACATATAATATGTCATAACGAATCTAGGCTCTGATATCACACTTAAAAATATAGATGATTAGGGACACTTATATTTATACCCTTTGCGAGCTATTCTTGACAGTAGAGTGCTCCGCAGTGGATCACGTTGAATGAGATGTACTCCTACATCTCACTTACATGCTATATCAGTATCTCCACACCATTTGATTAAGAGGACAACCAATGCATATGGCACACAACGACCTATACTTGATATCGCTATCGTTCTCGTAATAGCGTATCGTTTGGTCGCGAATCAGTTTAAAGACTACACGATAAATCTTTCTTTATCGATCAAAGTAATCCTAAAGACTTCATCCAACATAGGAGTTCGTTAGAAGATGCAACCTTGTGATGAAAAAGATCAAATAATTTTATTATTTATCAATTCATATATATTAATAATTAGCACAATCATCGAACGATTAGTTTTAGGACATAATTTCCAACAGAGATAATATGGAAACAAGCGATGTTCTGGATTTTGCATCTAATTCTCATATTTGAGATGCATCAGCCTTGATCAACCAAAGGATTAGACTATTCTTTGTGGAAAAAAATAATTAATCTTTTTTCACAACCTCAATCGTTGGATCATCCCTTGCAGGAGTGGCTATTGTACGATCCAATAATCGTGAAACATCCTCTTATGCATACAATCCGTACCCAGCATGTTCTAGTCCTTGTCTATGTGCCATTAAAATCTACAACAAAAATCCTTGAGCAACTACAAGAAGTCGTTATGCAGGTTTAGTGTGTTGTCCTTACTCCCTTTGAACCACTATCGTGAGGTGCACACAAAGAGATTAGGTGAGGCGCCTAAGTGAATTTTTTGAGTGATTTTCTGAGTTAGTGTAGCATTGCCCAAAGATCTCAATAGGGGACAAAAGTAGGCTAAAGATAGTGTTGGTGTTGATAGACTAATGGCCTGTGAGTATTTTCTTTTGTGAGATAGGAACTAAAGCTAGCTTACCACACAACGTTGCATATTTTCTCAACTTTTTGAACTCCACCATCTAGGATCCTCCATAGTATATTACTTACATCATAGGATATTGTGCATCACTTGATAGCCATCGCTAGGAAATGAACCGCCATCAAATAAGACACCCTATAGGACCATGTATGACTCATAAAGCCATCTCGTTCAATAGCCATCCATCTCCTAATGGAAACCATCAAGTGCTACATATACACACACACATGCATACATACATACATATAGGTTATGACCGAGCACTCATCGACAACTTTCAAGACTATTATGAAGAGCCAAGAAGTCAAGGTCAAGCAACCTCATACCGTCAGCTTCTACTCGAATTCTGACTTGAACGACTACTAACTCTAAGGTTGAGATCCAACTGACGATAATAAATGGAGTTTGATGACCTACATGGATACTGATACATCCAAGGTAAAGCCTCGATTTTGCACCAACCTCAAGCCGCCAGCCTACTCAACCATGCAGACAATCCTTGGGACCACTCAAACAATCCTCAGGATGTGGGTACAACTTGCAATCTGACATTTACGATTGAGAACCCTGAACCTCATATTAGTGGGTAGATTTCTCACCCCGATAGCCCGTCAAATCACAAACTAGCAACTTAAGATGTTAGGGACCAAATGGCCTATCATATTCCGACATGATAACTTATCTCATCGCCTCCATATAAAAAGAGATAACAAGGGAACCCTTCGATGGGGGTAGAGGGGCTCAACTCCATAGAACTTCTGGCATGCTCTCACTCCCTCTCCCTTTCACAATCCCTTTCTTCAATTATTCGCAAGCTCCGATAAACTTAAATATCAAAGGATCCCACATCGGAGAACTCCTAATAAGTATAGACTTCTCTTGTAGGTTCCTCCCACAGCATCTTGATCCTTGAACGGCATCCAACCTCGGCCACATCAACATCGGATCGAAGTTTTACAATAATAGATGGGCACTAAAGAAAGGGCTAAGCCTGCTAAAAGAGAAAAGAGAAGATGACAAAAATGAAGTGCACAACTCCACCATCGATCTCCTCCTGCTATAGCAGATCGACAACTATTCGATGTCCTAATCCAGTAAATCTAAGCATTGGCCAATGCCGTGCAACAGCTCCAGCAAGCAATGGAGTGGCATCCTCTCTCAAAGCTGACAACTCAAATGGCTCCTTCTCAACACAACTGCTGATCTATCTCCAAAGCTCGAGATCAACCCCTTGTGAGCCCTCCACTCCACTCCCACTTCTGCTCCCCACTGGTCTCCCTCCCATCGAAACTAAAGAAGAAAGACCAACATCGGCAACCTCCCACCTCCTCTAGTGGAGGCTCGGCTCTAGTTACCCCATAGACTAGAAAGCCTCATTGGGAAGAAAATCTCAAGCAAAAAGTTTAGGACATCGAGCACCATTTTGATCCGATCTAGAATAAGAGTGACTAGAATGATGATGAGGAGAGCAACAACCAACCAATGGCTAGTATCATCAACATGATTTTCAGTTTCACAGATGGTAGGGGTAAAGATCGAGCAGAAGAGGTGAAGAGAGTGAACAAGGGATGTTGTTGATCTTCGAGGAGCTCAGACTTTTCATGAAATGCTGTTGTCGAATTAATGACGATAGCAAATTAAAACTTCAATGAAACCTCCATTCCTCGAACTTAGAACGTTAAGAATTTGAGGATGCCTTATCAGTAAGTTGTGTATCCATTGATTATATCAATAAAAATTGAGCTTTTATATAGGGTTCTTGTTAAAGCGACCAAGTGAAAAGTCCAACTAAAGTCAACAGTATCCAACCACAAATAAAATCTTAGGAAGCAACTAAAGATGTCTCAAGAAGACATCCAAAACATTAGAGACAACCAGGTCAAGCTTCACCCCTCCCTATGGCTAATCGAAGCTCCTCATCCACAAACGAGTTAAGTGGAGGCCGAAGATGATGATGAAGGGGCTAACCCTCTGGGGATCCATCAATATAGCCACCTAGCACTCCTCATCTATGGATGAGTCGAATGGAGGCTGATGATGATGACAACAGAGCTAACTCTTCGATAAGGCTACATATAGGCTCAGGCCGATCCAATTATGAGTCGGATTTCGGGCTAAATCCAAACAAATTAGATCAGATTTGGACTCAGACTTAGAGCCCATTTCATTTTTAGGCTGAGCTCAAGCCTATCGTTAGCCTGGCCAAGGTCGGAGCTTGACTGTGAGCTCGATCCTAACCCAAAATTTAGGCCCGACCTCAAGGTCTAAATCCAATCTTTATTATATAAAAGATGGCTAAACTTAGCCACCTAATTTAAGTTAGGCTTGGAGACTCCAAACTTCTTAATAAAATGCTCTTCTAACTCTTCCCATTATCCAACCGCACCATTGCCTTTTCTTCTTCTTCCTCAAATTGGGGCGAAGCCTCACCAAGCACCACCTAGGCTTAAGTTCTCCTCTCTGCCTCCATCGTCGGATGCTAGTAGGCCACTCCAAAGCCCTCATCTTCGAGTCTGAGCACCGCCATCTTCATCGACCTTTTATCCACCCTCTTCAACGATGACCCAACTGCCTTCCTCCTCATGCTCATCATTGTCTCCATCACTATCTGCACTACTACCATATTCTTCCTCTGTGAGTCCTCCGTCAGTAAGACAATGTGGAAGATGAGATCGAGACCAAATACTTTCGGATGATAAACATGATGGTGGTGGTCATCGTGATCTACCTCCTTGCTTATGACCTCACTGGCAACCACGGTGCTACCATGTCCTGTATTTTCATGGCCGTCCTCCTCACCGCTCTAGCAGCAGTCCCAATGTATGTAGCCGCACCACAACAGAGCAGACAGATGATGGGATGAGAGAGCACCGGCGACCTAAAATAGAGAGGGAGCTATAGAAGTTGAGAGAGAGAGGAAGGAGAGAGAAATAGAGGGAGAGGGAGGGGTTCGGGTTGGATCTTCGGCTCGGACTTGGGCTCAGGCCGACCAGATTGAGTTTGGGCTAAGTTTAGGCTTGCACTCAGGTCAAGCTCGGGCCATGAATGTAAAAAAATTTGGATCTAAGCCAGGTTCGAAGTCCAAAAAAATAATTGGATCGGGCTCGAATAGGAGTGTTACCCAACCAACCCAATCCATTTCTAGTCTTATGCTCTGAAGACCCCTCATGGCCACCTGGTGCTCCTCGTCTGCAAACAAATCAAGTGAAGGCTTAGGACAATAATATTGACTTGGCAAGATTTACTGCCAGGGATGAACTTCTGATTTAATTCAAATATTTTGACCTCCGACCTATTTTGGATATTTCGACCTTTGATCTATTTTGGATATTTTGACTTCTGATTTACTTCGGATATTTCAACTTTTGATCCTCTTCGAACATTTCGACTTCTGTCCTCTTCGAATATTTAACTTTGGATCTATTTTGAATATTCGACTTCTGATTCTTTTTGAATATTTCAACTTCTAATCATCTTTGGATATTTTACTTATGATCTACTCTGGATATTTCGATTTCTAATCCTCTTCAGATATTTCGACTTCTAATCTTTTTTAGATATTTCGCTTCTAATCGACTTTGGATATTTCGACCGCTATAAGAATTAAGACTATTAGCGACAGCTAGCTACTGTCACTAATAGTCCAAGTGTTATCTTTAATAATCTCATCATCACTAATTCCATCGTAACAGTCAATCTGAAAAAATCTGATCATTAAATATTCTTATTAGCGATAAAATCATAGCCATCACTAATAAGACTATTAGTGACGGCTTTAGCAATGAAATTTTTCATTATTAATTTTTTAATTTTAAATTAAATTTTTAAAAATATTAGTGATGGTGTTTTATGACTAATATCATCGTTAATAATTATTAGCGATCAATAATACTATCGCTAATACTGTCTCTATTTTTTTAAATTTTTAAATTAAATAAAAAATTAAAAATATTAGCAATGGCATTGTCATCGCTAATACCATCGCTAATAAGTATTAGTAACAATATTTTTTATCTCTAACACCATCACTAATAACTAATTTATTTTTTTAATTAATAATAATATTTTAAATCTATTTAATTAATCATAATGCATTATGATTCTTAATACTTGTTATAATTAAATCTAAATATAATATGATAATCAAAATTAAAATTAATTATATTATATTAAAATATAATTATATAATTTTTTACAAGCAGTATAAAAAATACAATACATCAAAAAAATTTAGATACGATCCTCATCGTCTTCATCTCCTCCGCCTACTCCTCTCTAGTAGCTGATGGATGAGAGTCGGATATCCCAGCATCCTGTAATGAAAAAATATAATAATATTAATAAATTTTAATATGAAGATGTATTTTTTAATACGAAAATGTATCCTTTGATATATTTTTTTAATTTTCGAACAGATTATTTCTATACATTTCATTCGATGATATAGAGCTATAGACACCTCTGACCCATTGATTGGACAGTTTGATTAAATTTTTAGCCCTTAGATCTCCTTTTCAGACTCAAATCTAAATATATGAAGCTTCTAAATATAAAAACTTAAAACAAATAAAAGAGTTTAGTAATATAATTATCTAATGTGATGGCTGAGATGATGAGCCTAATTGGTCGCATAGCTGTGGGTCTCAGAGAAGCTCCACGATCGTATCACAGATGGCATCCAGGAGGCTCTGAAGTCGCTGGCTCAAAATAACTAAAGTATTAGAGTTTACCACATGACATATGTGCTGCAGAACCATATGAGCTGGCTGCATGAGAGCTCTCTCCTCCAGTGCTCCCTCCTCAGCTGTGATGGGTCCAACCTCAAAAACACATATCTATAATCTCTGAAAATGAAAATAACTATATATCATATTGTATTAATTGTATACCAAATAAATAACTATGTATCATATTTATTTAACTGAATATCATGATACCTTAATTTTGTACCATATTCATAAAATAACGTGCATAACTTATGACTAAAAAAAAGGAGCAATATTCATCGAAAACATAAATCAGAAAAAAGATACCTGACTGCATCAATAGGATACTTTTGCTCAGATCTTGATGATGTACGATTCCAGTTCTCTTTCGAGCATCCTAGTTTCTGCAAGTACTTCTTCTTCGATGAAAGGCAACTTGTCACAAGTATTTATTACCCGATGGAGTTCGATTTTTATCATTGTAGCCATACAGACCAACATATTATCATGTACTATTGAATGAGAATTATTTTTCTGCTGATACATTACAGATGCTAACTAACAATCTTACATAACATCTGATCTCTCTAATGAAGGATCGACGTCGATTGGTGGGTCTAGAGATAGGTCTGCTATGGTGCATCATCTGCTATAGATCAAGGATAATGTTACTAGAGGCATCAAGTTGATCTAGTAAAAATAAATAGATATTTAGGCAAATCGAGCCCCAGTCCATGACTTCCTAGACTTATAGGATTCCAAGAAAATTACTATTTATGGAGGGTGTTTAAGAGAAGGCAAGTTTCGATCCATAGTGTACCAGCAAATTACTGCTCTAAGCTAATGACCTCCCAAAGAGAGAAAAAAAGATGTAGGACTCCGAACATGTAGAAGAAGAGATCAGTTCTCGTTGCATAAAATATTCTGTTCTCCTCGAAAATGGCAAGCAAATCCATCGACACCCATCAGATTTTAGACATCATATGAGAACAAAAAAAGCCTATAATAATATGTGGAGCCATTTTCTTCAATATCCATTAATTAAGTTTGAATCATCATCAGAAAAATAAGAAGGTAACTATAAGAATATAGCAAGCAAAATCTATCAATATCCATCAGCTTTAAGACATCATATAGGTAAAAGAAAAGAAGCCAGTTCTTTCAATATTCATTTAGTTTGGATCATCATCAGAAAAATAAAAGACAACCATAAGAATATAGCAACCAAACCCATCGACACCCATCAGCCTTAAGACATTATATGGAAAGAAGAAAAAGAGACCAGTCCCTTCAATATCTATTTAGTTTGGATCATCATTAGAAAAAATAAGAAGGCAATCATAAAATATAGCAATCAAAATTTATTAGCACCTATCAACTTTAAGACATCATATGAAAAAAGAAAAGAGGCCAGTCCCTCCAATATCGATTTAGTTTGGATCATCATCAGAGAAACAAAAATCAACCAAAGAATATAGCAACCAAATCCATCGATACCCATCAGCTTTAAGACATCATATAGAAAAAAAAAGACCATAACATAACCCCAAATCCTGTGCATCTAATTGATGCGGCCCCTATTGTCGCTAATACTCACAATAGTAGGTGCGCTGGCGGGGGGATGAGGCTGCAGGGTAGGGCCGCGAGGTCAGGGCCATAGGCTGAAGGTGGTGGTGTAGGGGCCACACGGTCAGGCCAGCAGGGATGGGGCCATAGGGAGGCCAGCAGGGCAAGAGCCATAGGGTTCGGCCGGTGGGGTCGGGTGGCCACAAGCGAGGTGGGCCAGGGCGGCTGGCTCGGAGCCATGGCATAGGAGGCACCGGCAGGGTTGAGGCAGCTGCGGGCAAGGTGGGCCGAGATGGCTGGCTCGAGGCCACGACATAGGAGAAGCCAGGTCGGGTGGCCAAGGGCGAGGTGGGTCGGGATGGTTGGCTCGAGGTCGGGATGGTTGGCTCAAGGCTGCGGCATAGGAGGTGCTAGGTCAGGGTGGCCGCAGGCGAGGCAGGGCCAAGGAGGCGGGCTCTAGGCTGCGACGTAGGAGGCATCGGTGCGATCGGGACGGTCGTGGGTGAAGTGGGGCCGAGGCGGCTGGCTCAGGGCCGCGGGTCGGGTGGTCGTGGGTGAGGTGGGGTCGGGTGGCTGGCTTGCGACCGCGGTGTAGGAGGCATCGATGGGTCGGGCAGTCACAGGCGAGGTGGGTCGGGCGACGGGCTTGGGGCGACCACAGGCAAGGCAGGGCCAGGGTGATAGGCTCAAGGCCACGACGTAGGAGGCACCGACGGGTCTCGAGTGAGGCAGGGTCGGGCAGCTGGCTCGGGGCCGCGGCATAGGAGGCGACGGAGGGGGTCGGGCGGCTGCTGGCAAGCTGGGGTTGAGGTGGCAAGATCGAGGTGGGCGATTGCGAGCGAAGCAGGGCCGGGTGGTGGGCTCGGGGTTGCTACGTAGGAGGCTTCAGGGGTCGTGGCGACCGCAGGTGAGATAGGGCCAGGGCGGCTGGCTCGGGATCGTGACATAGGAGGCGCTGGTGGAGTTGGGGTGATCGCAGATGGGGTGGGACTGGGGCAGCAAGCTCGGGATCGCGGCATAGAAGGCATCGATGGAGTCGGGATGCCAGGAAGGAGGACGTGCAGGGAGCAAAGAACGCTGGGAAGGATGCACCAAGGAGGGGTCACCGTCGGTCAAGAGGAGGCACCGACAAGGTGGAGAAAGTCGAGGAGGAGAACTAGAGTAGATTCGCAAAAGAAGAGAATGAGCAAAAAATTTCCCTCCGATAAACTGGGGTGAATCTAAGTAGGACTTGAATTTAAAGCCTAATTGAATTAGGTTTGACAAGATTCCAAATCAGATTCGAATTGGATTCGAATTAAATCATAGATCAAATTCTCATTATCTTAAATCAGATTTAATTTAATTAGATTTGATATAATTTAAGATTAATTAAATTTTATAATCTAAGTAGGACTTAGATTCAGAGCCTAATTGAATTAAGTTTGACAGAATTTCGATTTGGATTCGAATTGGGTTCAAATTGAATTCAAATTAAATCATAGATTAAATTCTAATTGACTTAAATCAGATTTAATTTAATTAAGTTTGACCTAACTTAAACTAATTAGATTTTATAATTCAAGTAGGATTTAAATTTGAAGCCTAGTTAAATTAGGTTTAACAGAATTTCAAATTTAACAGAATTATATCGCATACCATTATTACAAAAGAAGATTCAACAAAGAATATAGATCTATCTATCAATATTCATATCTTCTTTGATGTGTAAGTCTTCCTTCGAATCACAATAATCGATTAATGTATCATCTTCTATCTTATCGTCATTTATGAACAGATCGTCACCCTGTAACTCATCAAGATTAAATATAAAATCAGCTTCAACTTCGTTGGGCAGCAGATCAGCGCTATTCAAAGGAGCTGTTACAAGTTCTTCATCGACAAGAAACTCAGCTAATGTTTGTTTTTCTCTTAAAAAACTTTCTCTTCATGTAAATCTAAATTTTCATCCATCTTTAGTCAAGTTGGGATGTCATATATGCCTCTAAATGTTATTCTCTGTACGACATGTCAATTACCTCGATACTTTAGATCCTTCAAATATATTACTTGTTTTGCTTGAGTTGTTAATATATACGGCTTATTCTGTTACTATGTTCGTGCAAAGTTTACACTGATAAAGTGTGGATCGATATGAATACTGATCTTTTATTGCTAATATCCCACCATTCACACTAAACAAGAATATAGAATTACTGGATCCATACTTCAATTCTATGATATCTATCAGTATACCATAATATTCAATCTCTTATTCTCCTTCGTATCCTATCGTAGCAATCCCACTATTCTGGATCTATCATTACATCTCCAGCTCCCTTATATGAAATCTCATTTATCTAATAATACAGAATGCATAGTGGTTAATCCTTCGATCGAGATCACATGCTAAATCATACAACTCATCAGTCGCACCCTCTTTTTTATTGAAATACTTATATTTCATTTATACCATAACATAAAAATTATGTTGATTTCAATAATTATTTCTATAATTATTAAAATAATATATTACTAGTGCAACTTATAAAGTCTCCAAATCATTTTACAAATTTTCTCCTATATCGATCATCAGCATCCACATTATTTTTTCTGAATAGTATACTCTTATGCTCAGTACAATAAGTCATGATTTTAATTTTACATCGACATGAAAAAATTATTTAGAATATTAAATAGTATGCTAAGATGGTACTTACTCAATAAATTTTAATTTTTTCATAATTATTTAGAATGTAGAATTATGCTTTGGATAGCTCATTCACATCTATAAATTTATATCTCCTTCCACTAATAGATCAAATCATTTAAATATAGGCAATGTTGGTTCATTGTCACCCCATTCATGATCTACATCATGATCTATATGATTGAATCTTATTTTGATATCGTCAAGATACATCGAGCAGAACGTAAAACACTTCATAGCTACGTGTGCTTCCACTATAGACCCTTCAGACTGTGTTTTATTGCGCATATATTTTTTAGAATACACAAGAATCTATAAATAAAATAATTTAAATTTTAAAAATATATTTCTATCTTATAACTGATATGATAAAGTGCGTATAATTTTTTACTTTCAATAGGATATATCCATGCAACTTAAAATTTCTTCAACTCACAGAATCATATATCTGTATTTGTTTCTCATAGCTCCTTCAAATCATCGATTAACGGTCATAGATATACATCAATTTCATTACCTGATGCTTTCGGATCTAAAATTAATAGTGACATAAAATAAATGATTCTTTCATGCACTTTCAAGGTAACACATTATATACAACTAGCATCACAGGCCACACGCTGTAGGAAGTACTCAAATTATCAAAGGGATTAAATCTATCTGTCGTTAGACCAAGCCAGATATTATGCGGATCACTCGTAAAGTCCAGATGCTTTACATCGAAGTCTTTCCACACTACATAGTCGGCTGGATGGCTAAGTATATTCTCTTCCAAAATTCGCTACTCATGATGCCATCTCATTTTTTCAGCTATCTTCGTGGACATGTACAACCTTTGAAATCTTGAAATCAATGAAAATACCTCAAAATCTTTTGAGGTATCTTCTTTTTTTTGTTATCGATTTGTACCTAGGCTCATCATATTTGGATATTCAGTTGCCTGTTCGTTATCTTTATAAATAATATACAGTCATGTTTGCAGGTATGTATAGGAATATAGTCAAGTTCTAATTTTTCATGTATATTTTTGATTCAGAATTCTCTCTTCATCGAAAAGAGCTACTTTAATCAATGTCAAATTTTGATTAAATGACTTCTGACTCCATCAGTTTACGATTTTAATATGAAGCAATTTTATCAAAAGCACTAACTTAGAGAATTTTGCACAATTTGTATAGAGTGGCTCTCGTGCATCACTTACAAGCTTTACAAACTGTTCAGAAGTCCCTTCTACCTCAAGTCGAATATTGTGTTCATGATCAGAATTGCCTTCAGATGCACTAGTACTCATATGTGCATTTGAACAAAATTCTGATATAAATTATCCAATAGTTCTCCGATACCACCATATTCGACAGGTTCAGCAGCATCACTATCATCTTCAATATCATTATCATCGCGTACAACTTCATTCAGATCATTCTCTCCATGTCATATCCAATGAGTATACTTCTTGTCCATACTATAACATAGCAGATGCTCCTCAACAAGAGTTATATGACGATATACTATATTGATACATCTCTTGAATGGACATTTTATCCGACTAGCACTGTCAGCCTTATGCCGTGCCAACTTAATAAAATCTCGAATACCTTTTCGATATTCAAAAAAAATATCTCTGGCATTCATCCAACTTTTGTTGATATCCATCTAACAACAAACACGAAAATCATTAACAATAAAAAAATTTTAATGGTATTCATCCGAATCAGATTCTGATTCAAATTTCAGATCGAATCTCGATCTGGATTCTGGATCAAATTCCGACCTGAATCCAGACAGGAATCATTTTATACAAAATAGCATGCATTAAAGTATACAGATTGAATAGTAACACAAAAAATCTTCTTCCACCAATTTAATGAAGCAAAAATATAAGATCATATCCATTTCAAATCATTACTAACAGGAGTGGTCCTATCCCTTTCAAAAAAATAATAATCTTATTATTGTTATTAGTTTATATTTTATTTTATTATTGTGAAAATTTCGACAGCATCTCTTCATGGTTCTCCAAGTATACGATGTGAATATGGTGCCTATGTATTCTATCCACCATATATCCAGAGAACAGTAGACAGATAACTATTAACTACCATATAATGAAACAAAATATCAACTATCAATGACAATAAGATCATTATTTTCTAAAAATCCGAATATGGGACATTCAAGAGTCGATCTCGATCAAGATTAATGCTTGAACGAAAATCTATGGCTCAATACAATTTAACTACTATCTCTGAACATATATTCAGAGATGAATTTTTAATTATCAAAAAAAATAATTCTGTATTGAAATTTTTTTATCAAAATTTCAATAAAATATTTTTTAAATAATATATTTTTATATTTAATTATAATAAGTAAAATATACAAAACTGTACATAAAATAATTAAATTGTAATAAGTAAAAGCAATATGCACTGTGCTAGTGAAATAATAAAAAATTTATAAATTTCAACAGTAATATTAAAAATTTATACAATAAATATAAAATAAACTATAAATAGTTGAGCATGTAAAATAATATTAACGTAAAATAATAACACAAAATTCAATCCCACATCGAATATCCTCCGCTCCCTCTTCCTCATCTTCCAAATTCACCAAAAGTAGCATCGTAAAGGTAGTCTCGCAGATAGGGCTGGAAATGGGTCGAGCCGTCAGGAGATCCATTGGGCTAGCTCGAGGCCCATCGGATCGAACTTCAGACTCGACCTCAAATCATTCAGGTTGGGCTCTAGCTAAAAAAATAGGGCCCGTTTGGCCATCGGACCAGGCTTGGACAGACATTTGGCCCGGCCTAAAGCCGATCCGATTGGGTTTGGATCGATTAACCCTCCTCTCTCCCGACCTCGACCTCGACCCAATCCACATTTTAAGTTTATATATATAATAAATATTTTTTTTATTCTTTTCTTAAAATATTTTTACCTAAAATAATTTTTCTTAAATATTTTTCTCCTAAACATTTTTTTCTAACAATTATTTTTTCTTAAATATATTTATCCTAAATAGTTTTTCTTAAAATTATTTTTTCCTGAACATCATCCATGCGC
>KE504951.1:0-25162 GCA_000441515.1 Elaeis oleifera
CCCGGTACCAAATGTGTGGAACTCATGATCAGAGAATCCTGATTCTCGATGACAGAGTCCCAGACACATAGGACTCATAGTCCACGAGCATTAGGACTCTCCATCAGCCATCAGATAAGATAGGAACCTCTAATGTGTGTGATCCCGCAGGTTCGAACCTAAGTCGGTAGCATATGAACCAATTTCTGTACTAATCGAAGTGACCATCTAGCAATGGTACCTGACATCCGGATAGATCGAAAAGTCGCAATCGCAACACTCAGAACCTATGCAAATATGGTTACTATACAATTCATCCCTTTTGACCCCCGTGTATAGGACGACTCAAGGTTAAACTGTCAACCCTGATCAGATCATCCGAATCGTGCTCAACTCAAACAGTCCTGTGACTCCTCATTAGGACTATCCTGGTTCAGATTTTTTAAATTGAAACATGACTATACACAGCTCCTGAACTGGAGTGGTCAATCCCATTTTGACACACGCACTGACAAGTCAAGTACTTGACTACACCCAGCAGCCTTCCGTCAGTGAATTAAAAATTCAGGTAGTCAAGTGCCTAAGTACAGTGAGTTGCTTGCAAGTCACCGTGGCGGTCTCAGGTCGGAGGGACATTTATACCTATATTCCATCGGAGCAAATCTTGACAGCAGAAATAGCTTCGGAGTCGGTCACGTTCAGTGCAGATGTACCAATACATCTCACTTGTATGGCATACCAGTGTCTCCATACTCTTTGGTTAAGAGGACAACCAATTTATATGGCACACAACGACCTATGCTCGATAAACGTTGTTGTTCTTGGTAACAACGTATCATTTGGTCGCGATCAGATTTAAGGACTAAACGACAAATCCTCCTTTGTCGAGTCTAAATAGTCCTAAGGATTTCACCACAACATAGGAGTTCATTAGAAGATGAAACATTTTGTGATGAAAAAATCAAAATAATTTTATTAATTCATAATTCATGTACATATACAAAAATGAGCACAACCGTCAACAGGCTGACGATTGACTTTGGGACACTATTCTCAATAGGGACAGCACTGGCGGCGATGTCAACAAGTTTCAGTGGAGGTCATGGAACTTAGCGAGTCTAAGTGAAGGAAGGCGGGCTCGGGTTGGCCCAATCGGGCTCTGACCTAGGCTCAGGCCTTATTTTTTCTAATAATCGGGCTTAAACCCGACCCGAAGCCCAAAAAAATTTCGAGCCAGGCTCAGGTAGGGGTAGAGCCCAGCCCAGCTCAATCTAGTTCCAGTCCTACCCACCATCGCCCCGCCCTCTATCATCTCCTCCTCCACCTCTACTTCTTGGACTGGTCCGACTGCTAGCCCAGCTACAGCTACTCTCGTGCTACCTACGATGCCGTCTTCCACCTCCTCTCCCATGCTTGCCTCATCTCCATCATCCTAGAGTGGTCGGCCTCTTTCTCCCACCTCTTGCAACCCTTCCTCCTCACCTTGAACACTACCACGCCACACCCCGCTTCCACGAGGCTCGTGTCCATCACGACGGAGCCGGCAGCGGTGGGGAGGTGTCCCTGTGACTCCTTTAGCGATGGTGGCGGTGGGGGGAAGAAAGGATGGGCCGCACCTTCAATGATAGTGATGACTCCTCCAATGCCTTCAGCGATTGCAATAGCAACCACTCCAGCGAGTTCCACTCCTTCGCTAGCTCCGCCTCCAACGGCAGCACCGCCCTTCACCACCTCCTCATGTCCTACACCGTTGACTACTTCGATGAGCTCGTCCGTGGCCTCATCTCTGATTTAGAGTCCTCCTCCTCCGTCGAAACCCAGCTCCACGCGGCCATGATGCTTCACCTCTTGGCTAAGCACAACCCAAAGAACCGCCTAAAGATCACCCATGTCGACATCGTCCATCCCCTCATCACCCTCCTTTCCCACCCAAACCTCCAGCTCCAGGAGCACGGCGCCATTGCGATTCTCAACCTCTGCCTCTATGACGAGAACGAAGACCCCATCGCCACCGTTGGAGCCACCTGCTCCCTCATCCGCACCCTCAAGACTGTACCCCTATCGCCCGCGAGAATGCTGCTATCACCCTTCTTTGCCTCTTCGAGGTGGAGCACAGGATCGCCATCGGCCACTCCAAAGTGATCTCCCTCCACCTCCTCGAGATCGGGGGTCCGCATGGGAAGAAGGATGCCTCGACAGCGCCCTAGTCGCTATGCTCCACCTGGGTCCACTTTGCTTTGTTAAGTCTTGGAGGTAATTTGGTCATTTCAGAAGTTTGAAATTTTTAAATATTGCCGTTATTTCTTAGAGGTGTAAATATAGGTTTTTCAAAATATTGGATGAAAATGTAATAAACGTAAATCTCAGGAGGATTTTTGTAATTTATTCTTTATAATAAAATATGGAAAGCTAACCTCAATAACTCTTTTGAGTGAAACTTGAAAAAAAATATTAAAATGGATTGTGGTTAGTTTTAAATACTTTACCAAGTCAAACAATTTGAACCAAGTTCCAAATAATTTGGTAAGTCAATTGAGCTGAGATTAATCCAAGATTTGAATTTTGCATAAACCAAGTTTTCTATCAAGTCAACTTGAAAACTTATAATGTCGATTTGACTTGGCTGTATTTCAAGTGGACCTGAAGTTAAAACTTCGATTCATGAAGAGAAGATGAAACATATTTTAATCATTTGTAGCTAAAATGAAAAATGATGTATTTTTTTCTATTTAATAATATAGTATAGATATGTTTAGACCACACTATAGTCAAAAGATTTGGAGTCATAAGTTCATACCAATAAATTTTTAAGAATAAGAAACTTATCTAAATTTTAAAAGTAATTTTATTGCTTGAAAGGTATAGATTATTGACATCAATTTTTGTACAACAAATAACAAAAAAAGAACAATACCTCTCATGTGCAATAACATAGTGTAATAGTACTATACTAAGTTATTAATATCATAAAGTTTTCATCAGTAGTTCCTTTACTCCAATTATTAGAGGTAAAATCTATCATGAAAGATTTTGAACATCTATAAATGCATTTTATATAGCAAATACCTATCATGCATTATATAAATTGAGGAGCTTTTTATGTTGTCTAAAGCTAAAGAATACATTTTGTAAAACTACCGGTTCCAAATAATTAGACTGGTCCAGGTGCTTACTTATATCACATAACCAAGGCTCTAACCAAATGCAAAATCAAAACATATATCATCATTTCTATCTATTATTGCACAAACACCATAAATTATTTATTTACTAGATCTATTATGATTTATTCAAATACTAGATAATAATTCAAAGGACCATTCATCCCTGGGGAAGATATGAAGTTATGTACATTTCAAAAAACCTTGAATAATTTGGATAACACTAGCTAGGCTAAAAAATGACCCTTGCATTTTGTATGGAATTGTCAATCTCTCTACATATTAAACTACTGTAATATCAATCCCACATTTTCATACATTACTGCAATATGATTACCTTCTTCCAATTCAAATTAGGGTTTATCGAAAATGCCTAAATGAAACTGATATAAAGGGAGTTATATTTGACATGGACTTAGGTATCTAACGTAGACTTAGTTATCTAGTGTTGAAGCTATCTCCATGAGAGCAAGGTTAGGGTTTGGAAGAAGGAAAAGAGATGCCATGAACTAACAAGAATGGTGATCTCGCCAGTGGTGGAGCCGGATGGAAGGGAGGAGGAGGCACAGAAAGGGGATAGTATGAGACCCCATCATTTGGAGATCCAACCAAATTGCAGAAATCATCATCGTTAGATGGTGCCAATGCTGGTGTTGATGTCGATCTCCAATGGTATTATTCATGGTTTGAATTGGAGTGAGACATGTGGTTATGCTAAAAATTCTCATTGACAAAGGTTGGATAATGATGTTGTTATGATTGGCAGTTGCAAAATGGATCCCTCACCTAGGGTATTTGTTCTTACAGTAACAAGATGAGGAAGGACCTTTGCATGAACTAGTTCCAACTCCAAAGCAATAATAACCATCGTCAAAATCACAATCGGTAAATTGATTTTAGTGGTAGGGTGACTTTGAGGGCTTTTGGGTTATTGGTTACTCAATTGGGTGCATTCGAGTTGATGCATTTAGATGTGAAGGCTTCATGTAAGGAAAACTGTCAAGGGCAATGGACAACTAGGGGCCAGGAAAGATAGGCTGGAAGCTAACGAATGAGACAAAGGCACCCCTCAATCATATTGAAGCTGAGTGCTAGCTAGAGGAGGGAGAAGCTCAACTAAAAGTTCTATATTCCCAGCGCCATATGCAAAATATCCGAAGATGGAAAGGTCACTTTTCTCAATGATGCCGTAACTTACATTACTAATCTCTAGAAGAAACCTAGGGAAATGGAGGTTGTGAGGGAATAGTTGCTAGAATCCACATTAGCAGATCATAAGAGGTAGGCATAGTGCCCTGAGCCAGGCCGTGCACAATAAGGCAATCATCCAAGTAAGCTACCCGATGGACATCCATCTTATTTTAAAGTAATCTAAGTTTTTAAGGAGTTACATATCAGTATAGTGGATTCCAAAGTCTCAGTGAGCAACAAAGCTATCTTGCATACATTTGTGGTGCAATTGCTAGGACCTAAGTAGCCGATGAGAGATGAGTTGGTTGCAGTGATATCTCACGAGATGAGTTCATTGTAATGATCCATGATGAGTTATTGTGATAGTGTTGGTCTTATACCAAGAGGTGAATAGGAAAAACTTGAGTGTTTTGTATAGCAACTTTTAGACGGATGTTAAAAAAGGCTTCCAATTGAGCTGGTCTAATAAAATTTGGGAAGAGTGTGACTACTATGAGATTTTTGAACGATGCGTAGATACTAAATAAGCTCCAATAAAATGAGCAACACTATTATAGTATACTGTTGATCTTTTTACCACCCTTTTTTATATTATTATTGCCACATTCCATTTCTTTTGGTTCTGTTTCTTGATGGGTTTGGTGAATTTAGATCAATGACTGTCTAAGAATTGGAACATATGTTGACCTCAAAGCCTAGGGGAGAAAATAGGGATGACACTGTGGTTTCCACTTTAAATGAAGGGGTCTTCTATTTCTTTCTCCTAAATCCTAACCTTTGCTCTAATGGAGATAACTTCTATATCAAATAATTGATTCCATATCAAAATCCTGAATCCACATCAAAATCATGAATCCACATTAGCTGGCACGTAGGCATCTCCAACAAACCTTAATTTGAATTGGGAGGAGGAGGATCATATATACAATATATTAAATTTGAGACTAAAGCCTCCTCAGTGCGACAAGTATCAGCTATTCATGGGGGGACAAATGGCGTGCATCTAGCATGTAGGAAAAAAATGATGTTTCGTTAGAAAAAGAAGGTAGCGATCAAGATTGGATGGATCGAAGATGCTCTCAATGGCTGAGCAGACTGGCTCTGCTCTAGCTCTCCTCTCCCATATCATTTCCTATCACGAGAAAGGCGTACACAAAAAAAAATTTTTTAAAAGAGAGGAATGGGATGGAGCTCTATGTGCGGCATCTCTCCTCTCCCATGCCATTTTCTATCACACAAGAGGCGCTCGCAAAAAAAAAGAGTGAGGAATGTGGTGGATGAAAAGAAATCTCAAAGAGAAGATTTTTGAGAAAAAATTAAAAATATTGATGCCAAAGCATGGATTATCTTATCAATTTCTTTCATACTTTATCCTGTATATATGTGGAAAGGTTCAGAGCATTATTCAAACACCAAGAACGGCTGAATAGAAAAGTGAGGTGGGAGTATTTTTTTTGGATCTATTTCTAATTGTTACTTTTTTATTTTTCATCAGACTTATTGTGGATTAGAAAGATCGAAGAGGGTGGCAGCAGATAAGAAAAATCGAGTAAAGAGAGCTAGAGAAGGTGGGTTTAGGGACCTTTGTTTATTTTTTGGGTTTGCTTTTATTAAATATTTATAATTTTCATTCCCTCATCAGTTAAATTTTTCTTTCACAGTAATATTAGAAACAACAATCTGTTCTTATTAAGAATGTAGGGAGGTTGCTACCTATATTTTGACAGCCTTCCACTCTTTTATTTACAAACATCATGTAAGGGAAGAGAAAAATAAATGATTGCTGTCATACTATGGTATCCTTCCTCAACATCCACATAAAAGGAAAAAATATCATGGTTGCTGCTAAGATTCGGTAGCTTTCTAGAGAATAGAAAAAGGAAGGAATAGAGATTTGCTGTGAAGCCTTTCGATGAACAGAAAGAAAATATGTATTAGTTTTGACGAATCGGATTAGGATTTGATGAATAGAAAGAAGTAAATGGATTAAGATAGAAAAAAAGATACGGATTAATGGGTTTAGGGATGAATCGCAATGAAATCCATGCAGATCAGTTAACAGGTGTGCCAAATGGGTCATAGATCATTCGGCTGATAGGTTAGCATATCCGATTAGGGTTAGGGTTATGATAGAAGATCTGATTATGGTTAGCTATCCGGCTAGGTGGCTGGTTAGGGTTAGGGTTAGGATTAGGTTCTACTGAAGGTTAGGGTTAAGGTTAGGTTCTACTAAGGGTTAGAATTAGAGTTAAATTTTGAAGGTTAGGGTTAGGGTTAGGGTTGGGGCTAGGGTTAGGGTTAAGGTAGAGATGCAGAGAAAGTTGAATTGGAGAAGAGAACCCAAAAAAATAAAATAAATGGTCGAAAAGAGGAAGGGTTGAATATTTTTTTTTCTTCAAATTTAAAAAAAGAATATATACGGTTTGATTTCTTGCTTTCCTATAACTGAATTGGCATTATTCTTTTCTTATGTTTAAACGAATTCTTTTTTCTTTTTAAATTTTTATTATTTAATTTCTTGCATGAGGTATAAAAATTTTATTTCTTTCGTTGAAGATTTTTTTTCTAATGAATATATTGTAATAAAATTATGGATCCATCATTTCTTAATCCTCTCTTTTATGAAGATTTTTTTTATCAAAAAATATTTTTTAAATTAACTAATCGTGGTGCTTATAAAGTAAAGAAACTATAGCTCTTCTATTTATTATTTAATTTTCTATTCTTCCAACTATGTATTCAGATTAGGGAACATCAATTAAAAGAATAATTTTTAATTCTTTGGTGAATATTTATAATTCATGAATATTTTTATAATTCAAGCATACGATCATTATTCTATGTCACGTTTCTTAACAAATGTTTTGAAGGCATCGTAGATTGAGAATTTTTTTGACTCTGTCTTCTATTTATTAAAACCCACAGTGTAGCACGGGTTTTATGCTAGTATTGCAATAATGTTAAAATAGAAGGTCGATATGTAGAGAATATGTGTAAATCTATGTAAAATGCAAGGGGTAGATTTTTTTAAGGCCACTATCTGTGCTAATAAAAGAAAAGGCTAAACAATCATTTCATGACGTTAACTTTCAGCTAATGTTCATTTTAGGACAAAAAATCTTCGAGTTTTCAAAGAAAGACAAACTTTTTTAAAAAGTTTCATATAAGGATAAGAGCTTAGATTGTTAGAATTTTTTAACAGAATAGGTCATATGACTTGCACATGACTCTCCTTATATCTGATGTGGCATAGCTTAAGAAAGAAAATAAAAAAAGAAAGGGCTGTTTATAAACGAGGGCTGAAACCAACTAGTGCCAGTCATGTTATCAAAAAAATAAAAAAATAAAAAATAGAAAAAACAAAGAACACACCTTGAGAAGCATTTTAGACATAAAGATAAGCTTCATAAGTCCAATATCAGTGAAATAAACATTCCTGAGCAGTTGATGAGAAGAAATAAAAGAAATTTTAAAACAGCAATAGATGTCGAACAAAGAGGCCCACTCATGAGATGAAGAAAGAGGTGATCAGAGATGAAATGAAAGGCGTAAAGCCCGTCGTAGACCCCAACGAAGGTGGCATCAGGTCTCGTCTCGATCTGGCTGTGGTCCTAAAAACTTTGTTGGTCTGGACGATCGCGATTGAGAACTCTCTGATCGAATGCCACCCGAGGGCCCATGACCACAGAAGTGCGCCGTCCTCATGCATGTGTACTTCCGAACCGGGCCCTAGCACACCGTCGCAATACTTGCCAGACATGAAAACATCCCTCATTGCCTCCTCAATGAAGCCTTAGGGTTTTCTCACCGGAGATCGCTGGAGCCGCCATAAACCGAAGCTTTCGTTATCGGATCTCAATCAAAAAAGAATATCTGCCAAAGAAAACCGACTAAAATTAGGGTTTCAGCATCGGATTTGGGAGAGGAAAGATTAAAATTAGGGTTTGTAAAGAAATTTGAGGGTACAGAGAGAAAAAAGGGAGACGTGTCGTTCACAAGAAGCGATGAAGAAAAGGAGAAAGTTTTGACTAGTGCATGCGGCCGGGGTGTTCTCTCGTAAATTTTTTTTTAATAGAATGGTGCAAGTCAGAGCACGTCAATCTAAATTTTTTTTTTCTTAAGCTATGCAATGTCAGATATAAGGAGAGTTATATATAAATTACGTGATCTATTCTGTTAAAATTTTTAATAATATTAACTTTCGTTCTTATTCAAATATTTTTTAATTTTTTTTTTGAAATAAATATTAGCTGAAAGTTAATATCCCGACTGTTTGGCCAAAGAAAAATTACCCGGAGAACGTCCACACTCTCACCACAGGTGACCACAACCAATATCTTTCCATCATTTTCCCCTGTATTTTTGTCAACTCCCTTCTTTCGGCTTTCCTGTCTAATCGAGTCCTCTGCTGGCTTCTGTAGCTCAACAAAGCATCCACCTTTCTCTTGCTTTGTCCTCTCTTCTCCTCCTCGTCTCTTCCCCTTTTCCTTCTTTTGTTGATACCTTTCTCCACCTCGATCTCTCTCATCTCTCTCTTCTCCCCTCGGCCTCGCTATGGATGAGGAGTACGATGTGATAGTTCTCGGGACCGGGCTCAAGGAGTGCATCCTCAGCGGCCTTCTATCCGTGGATGGCCTCAAGGTCTCCTCTTTCTCTCTCTTGATCTGTTGTATTATTTGGATTTTACGCGATCCATTGTTTTGAATCTTGGGTGCTGTCACCATCTGTTGGCGATGCCGTTCATGTAATTGGAACTGGTGGCGATCGAGTTTAGATTCCTAAAAGATCTTCTTTTCCAACTGCTCTTTTTGTGTTATGTTGGTGATTATTTCTTCATTTTATTATGATTGTTATGATTGATAGCTGAAATGACCTTAAAGATTGTATCTTGGTGTGTTTGTGGAGCGGATTGTTCTGGTTTTGATATAGATTTGGTATTTCTTGTGCTATCCCGTTATCTACATGAAAAATATATAGCAAGTATTCTTTTAAGTCGTTTGCATGAAGGGTGCGGCATCTATCAATTCAGATGATACTTGAGAAGTGGGATGAGAGGTTATTGGAGTTCTATTGGTGGTCCAATTTTGTCTTTGGTTTCTGATTGCTCCATAATGGTGAAAATGTTTTGATCACTTGATTTAATGTGATGCCTGTAGCAGTATTAAAATGAGGTCAGATTCTTGTTTACTTGCTGGCTTGTGATGCTTGTGCTTTCAATTATTCCATATAGTCTTGGTCGAATGTGCTTTAGCGTGTGAATAGATAACCTTAGTTTCTTTGATGACCTTATTTCTTAAGATATGTACATTTCTCTCAATTTCTTCATGATATTTGCATTGCTAGAAGGCATGCCTGAACCAATGAAAAGCTATTCTACTGCCTTTATAAATATAACAGTTTATTTCTTTCTATGCTCAATCTTGCTAACTTAGCATTTTATTATGAATCATAACTTGATCAGTTTTATGTGCTGACTTAAAGGAACATCGCCATTGTTATTGTACTGTCATAGTTGCACCATGATCAGAGATTATCTTCAGATCGCCTAAGTACATTTCTAAGTTTTAAACAGTTAAAAGAACCTTAGCTTGAGATAAACATGGGTGTTTCATAATTGTGTCATTTATTGGTTTCCAGCATGTTTGCAATCTGATGCTTGACACTTTTATTGCTGCCCAGGAAAAGTTTTGATGAATTCATCTGGAACGAACTATACTTCTTTTTGACTTTATTTGATTTTTATGAGTCTTTTTTTCTAAAAATTAAATATTAATTCAGCAGAGTGATTGAAGTATACATACCTGACACCGAGTATTCACTTTATTCTGGCTATTGTTAAGAACATTTATACATGATTTGACAGAAGATGTCGTGCAGCTATTCTGATGAGAAATTATGAAAATCTTCTAAAATTTATAAAATTTATATCTGCAGTTTGCTATATTGGTTTCTAACAATATTTTACTTTCCATCATGCATTAGGTCCTGCACATGGACAGGAATGATTACTATGGAGGAGAGTCATCTTCACTTAATCTCATCCAGGCAAGGACCTGATCTGGGATGATTAAATAGCTGATGCTTACTGCACGATATATACACTTGTTTAAATCTATCACCTTTATGGTCTTATGTTGTTCTAATACCATCGACAAAAACTGCTAGACTAAAGCAAGCTCCAAGTCACTGTCAGTTACTATAATTTGGGACCATTCATTGTAATATATAAATAAAAGACTTCAGCAATTTCTTCTTAACTTAAAGATGAATGCCACTGTGTAGGCTTTTAAAGAGTAAAATATCGATTATCTTGATGTGTGACCAAGACTGAGATGAACTGAGCTGTGGATTTATCTCAGCTCTGATAGAAGGTCAGAAAACTTGGAAAGATCTAAGATTTTCTGAGTTCTCGGCTGATGTATCAGAAGATATGAAAATCTTGATCAATGGGCTGAAATTTGCAAGTATTTTTACACATTGATTTTGGAGATTTATTAGTCAAAACATCTATTTCAGGAACTAAAAGAAGGTAGATGGAAATATAGGCCAAATATTAATATTGGACCATCCAATGTCTTGGAATCTATCACTTTATATTGAACTATATCATAAGGTCTGATATTTCTATTTATCATATAGGTGGGTGCCTGATACTAACCAAGATGTCTGACCAGATGAAATCCTTGATGCTATGTATCAAAAAGTTATTTATTTATTTAATTTAATTTAATTTAATTTAATTTACATTCACATCGTGAGCAATATTAACTGACTAAAGCATCCTTTTTTGTGCAGCTCTGGAAAAGGTTTAGGGGCAGCGATAAGCCTCCGGCACATTTAGGTCCTAGCAGAGATTACAATGTTGACATGATCCCAAAGGTCTGTTTGTTTGGCATTCTTGCAATTCATGATTTATTATGTCACAAAATAGTACAAGCTGAATTTCACCTAACATACTTGTAGACTACTTCAATAAGTTGTTTAATAAAAGGATAAATGGTTGTGATGAACTAGTGATATGAGGTGGACAGAGTGATTGACAATCACTTGAACCAGTATACAGTTTGTGTAGTGCCATAACTTTTTATCTCTTAATTTATGTTGTTTCCCTCTTCTGTTTCTTTACTGGATTGCCTTATTACTAGGTTTAAAAACTAAGAAATTTAACTTTTGTACATTTCATAATAGCATGACATGAGGTTCCCAGAAAGGTGTCTGATATTTAAACTTTAACCTGAAGAACTTCCATGTACATATTCCATATTCAATGTTAAAGTTTCCTATATAATTTGTATCTTTATAGGCTTTATAGTCACAAGGCACTTCAAGATGGAACATTGTAGTGGAAGACGTAGTTTCATAGGACAAACCTCTTAGGTAAGTGTTGCTTGAGAAGGATGTAAGTGAGAATGTTAATGAGTGTTGTAAGAACTGGACCCATTTATAAATTTCATCTTCTAATCTCTATTTACTGAAAGCATCAGGATACTCATGGATTATGAATATTTATTGAAACTGTGGGCAATATGAAGGGCACATTGATGTGAAATGTTTGACAAAGCAGAATATATTAAGAAGTGGGAAAGGTAGAGAGTGTCAACTCAGAAATTTGTATATTTGTGGTACTTTTGGTGTGCCTTTAATCTATAAAACCAACCAGCTATACATTGGATAAGGCTCACTAACTGAGCTATTAAGACATTTCAGACAGATTTAATGAGAGACTGCCAGTCTGGACATGGTCACCAAGGATCCTTGGCATAACTTGTGGATCTAGAAGAGGGGAAGGAAAGGGGGAAGAAAAACTTGGGTGGAAGTAACAAGAAGAAAATGGAAGTGATTTTCAATCTACAATGCTTGGATTTACATGCAAGCTATGGTGAATTACAATCCACACACGTTACATGAAACCCAATTAGATTGTATGAGGCTTGATATTTATGTTGTCTAGCATAGCATGTGGGTACTCTGTCTATGTGCCATACTGTTAAAGAGATCCTTGCAGGTGAAAAGTATGAGCAAGTGCTATTAAAACTTTTAGACAGCTATATGTTTTGTAGAGTTAACAAAATACAGCGCATACTTTGTTATGCTAGGGATCCACAACACCATCAGTCAAAGGTTCTACTTATTTATTTTCAATAGTATTACGTCTTTTTTCATTTTTCATATTATAGATGTCTTTGCAGAAGAATAAACTGTGGGCAAGCAAATTGTGGTTAAATTGTACACCTTATAATGAAAGAATTCAGCTTGATTAAAATGTTCATTTTGGGCAAGCCCATGATGGTATTTGCAACCATGAATTATTTGTCGGACTGTCATATCATAATGTCAAAGGGCACACGCTTGCTTGCTTTGTTAATTGCCTTATCAATTTAGCAGTGCTCACAACAATCTTGTTGATGTACATGCATTCTATTATAATTCTTTTATTCTTTGATAATATAACTGATTAATTAATGTTTGTCTGACTAGTTCATGATGGCAAATGGTACTTTGGTTCGTGTTCTTATACATACTGATGTTACAAAATACCTTCCTTCAAAGCAGCAGATGGGAGCTATGTCTTTAATAAGGAAAGGTATACTTGTTTGTGTGCTTTATTAGTTGCTTCCATGTTTGAGCAACCTAGCTTTTTGGTAATTTGTTACCATTTCTGAGTGTTCGATGATGCTTTTGTTTAATACCTGCTGCTCTTTTCTCATTGGAATAGATTCACAAAGTTCCTGCAACTGATATAGAAGCTCTCAAATCTCCATTGATGGGTTTGTTTGAGAAGCGCCGAGCTCGGAAATTTATCATTTATGTTCAGGATTATGATGAAATGATCCAAAACACATGAGGGATTGGATCTTACAAGAGTGACAACTAGAGCACTTATCTCGTGGGTACCTAATTACTGTTACCTATATCTATCACTTCCACACTATGAAGCTCTGCTTTTTGCAATACAATGTTTGTTTGTGATATATTTTGTGGAATTCCTGGTTTGTATTACATATTGCTTTGCTGAAAGAATGACATTACCATGGCATTTTAACAAGTGAAAAAAAGGAAGGCTCAATTTAATAAGTCAATCAATATCCATTGAACTCATTTATGAGCAATAAGATATTAAATTTTAAGAAAACCAGCCAAGAAGTTCTAGAACTTGAGTTGAGGAAATTTTATATTTAATCGGAATATACTTTAAATTAAACTACAGACTAAATAAAATATTACTCATTGAAGGTAGGTGTGGAAAGTAATTATTTTTTAAAAATTAGGATAGCTAATCCCACGTTTCTGCCCCATATCACCCCACCCTCAGGTGGCTGGCTCCAACCAGAATTGAAGTCTGCTCCCTTGCCCAAATTGCAAAAGGTGATACCATCCAAGCAAGAGCCCTGTAGTGGACAGTAATAGGGATTAAAATTAATATTTATATGAGATTAAAGAACCTTAGGAATATGCTAAAAGGGATCAACTAGAAAATTAAACAACGAAATAAGGAATTTAAGAAGAAAGAATCTTGAGGGGAGAGGATAAATAACGGTTTTGCATCAGCTATGACACTTAGCACTAAAGGTCTTGCTTTATAGCACAGAATTGCACCATAAAAATAGAGAAGAAGTTCTTGTTTTTAATTTGATAACCTACATGTCTGGATGTTGAGAGATAGCTAGCCTATCACATGTTAACTTTACTAGTTGATTACTACAAAAGGGTTTCCCTAAAGATTTAAATATTAATCCTTCTACAAGAAAATACCTTTAGTGAGTCACTTTAATGGTTGAGCACCGTTCCTTTCTTAACTCAATGTAGCCTCCAAGGACTCAAACAGATAAAAATGAACTACAAGAAAATATTTGTCGACTTCCTCTGTACCTACCTTAGCATGGTCTGTCATTGATCTTCCTTTAAGAGTCTTTTCTCATTTGAACACATTACAATTAACCATTTGTATGGGATCTGAACCGTCTCTCAGAAGCAATCTATGCTTTCAGAATGAAGAGCCCTGTAGACAAATTGGGTTCCTGAACTCATATAAAAACTTTATGGTGGTTGTGGTAGTTTCTCTCGAGAATCTTTTTTCTTTTGAAATTTTCAAAAAAGAGAAAGAAAATAGAAGATGATATATGGCCAGATAAGGAGTGAATTAGGATATTAGGACCCTGAGAAAGAGGTCTCTTCCTGGCTGGCACTTTTTTCTCATTTGTTTGTTTAATTTCCAAAGGAAATCCTTAGACATTTCTGCTCTTTTCTCAGTATGAGAGTCCTAGTTGGACTAGGATCCTCCAATGCTGAGTAAATATTTGAAATAGGGAGACCACTTCCTTCTTCATCCCAGTCTTCTTTTCTTTTGATCCTTTTCTCTACTCATAAATTATAATGCTTCCACCTTTTTCACTTAGGGAAGTAGTCCTAGTAATTTGAGAATATATCTTATGTGTAATTATTTTATAAGGTTGCAAACCTTTAGAACAAAACCATCATGATACAACCCTTGCATTCTTGAAACTGCGGTCTGCTATTCAGCTGGTATCATGCCTCCTCACCAAAATCTTCTTGAGGTAGTTTCTTTAAATCCTGTATAGCAGAACTACTGAGGCACTTCCATCCACTACACATTCTCTTGCTCTTGTTTGATCTCCATAAGATATCATAATGTCACACGTTCTTCTAAAAGTGCAACACCTCCATCCACCAAGCATTTTCTGCTCTTTATTTTGAACTTCATAAGATATCGGAACGTCACATGTTTCTTAAGAATACCTCAATTCATGACACATTCTTGACTCTTTTTGTCAAATTCTCTCAATCTAAAATAAGATTCTCTTCGTTGCAATTTAACTCTAATAGCTTAACCAAATTCTGATTGCTTTTATATGTATCTGTGATGAATATTGCTGTGTTGTTGCCATTGGATTTCTGTGTTTAATTTAGCCTGTTTCATGTCCGTTAGTAACTTTCTGTGAGAACAAATGGGCAGGATGTTTTGATACCACAATATGATCTAGCAGCATTTTTATGCCTTGCTCTTGCAATTCATTCTGCTTCCTTTTTCCTTTGTTTTTTTTTTCGGTTCAGCAAATATGGGCTGGATGACAATACAGTGGACTTCATTGGTCATGCACTGGCTCTTCACAGAGATGATCGCTATCTAGATGAACCTGCACTTGATACTGTAAAAGGATGAAGGTAGGGTTGTTGCTAAGTGCGTACACTCTTCTTGATTGGTCAAACAACCACCTATTATGCAGTAAGATTTTTTTATTGTTTTTGTTAATTTTTTCTTTATTTTTTTTAAAATCCATTCATGATTCGACTTTTGTATTTTTGGATCCATGAAGATGGCATTCTGTTCTTATTTTGCACATGCTCCCCAGTTGGTTTAATGGATATAAAACTGACCCAATATATACAACCAGCTAAACACTTAATTGCCTTGAAATAGGTTCAGAAAGCACAAGAAGCTTAAATGATGAAGTCATCTTTCCCGACTCTCAGTCCATTGCCATCAAGCATCCTCCATGTTTCCTGACTACAGCTTTTATAGAAAAGCTATTGAACTAGTTGCATATATCGTCTTTATTTTGTGGTATATAGGTAAAATTATAAAACTTTGCCCTCGTGAGTTTTTTGAGTAGGTAGCTTCTTTGGACATTTCAAGACACAAAAGTAGCAAAGGGAGTGAATCTGTTTGCCGCATATCATAGTTGATGATTTGGCCTTCTTATAAGAATGCTGTAACTTTCACTCATCCAACAGATCTTTTCTTTGTATTTGTTGACAAGGTTTTTCATGAGAGTGGAGAACTAAAGATGAAATGTATTATCAATATATGATGCATAAATATACACTTTTTTCTTGTGCTTCTCTTGCATGTATCTTGATTCTTTTCGAGAATGTGCATGGATTATCTATTATTACTCGATAATGCAGTCTTGCTCATAGGTGGAAATGCTTGCTAAGGACATATATAGCTTTATGCCCTAATTAGGATGGTTAGTTGCTTCTCAAGTTTCAGAGTTTAAATCTTGAAATATGGTACCATCTATCTTCTATTCTTCAAGTTGTTTCTCGGATATAGATCTTTGTTGGATACTTCATAGGTGCTTTTCTATTTTCCTTTTTTTTAACAAAAATAAACCTTAGGAGAACAGGCCTTTGTATTCAAATCCTTTGATTTAGCAAAATATGCACCGTACCGGACTCAACGGAGCTGCTAGGTAGGTGCTTTGAGTTCATCACTACCCTTTGTTCATGGGCATGTGCTCTTCTTAGGAATCATCCTTCTTGTATCTAATCAGAGAATAGGTTTTAATTCTTTTCAAAATGGACTTGCATCACCACCCAAAGCTATTATTTCTGGGATAGAATTGTTGCTCATGGTGTTGGTTGTCATTTTTGACAGCTTTATTCAGAATCTCTGGCTCGTTTTCAAGGAGGGTCACCATATATCTATCCTTTATATGGATTAGGAGAACTACCACAGGTTGGCCATTTCCAGAATGCATTCTAATTTTTATAATATATCATCTATTTAACTTGAGGTGTTTGTTGGACTTACAGGCTTTTGCTCGCCTTAGTGCTGTTTATGGTGGGACGTACATGTTAAATAAACCAGAGTGCAAGGTGTTTTATTACTGCCATACATGCTCATCATGTTTTTCTTTTGCATTATGAAATAATAAAAGTAGGGTGACCTAACGGGTGAGGCTCCTGCCACTGCGGAGTCTGGGGAGGGTCAGATGTACACTGCTTTACCCCATGTGCGGTGGGCTTTTTTAGTGTTTGGAACCCGTGACATGCAGGTCACAGTGGAGCAACCTTACTGTTGCTCCAAGGCACCTCTAATGATTAATGAAAGTATAAATGCAGTTATAAATGATCATACAAATATGTTGGAATGATACTGATTTGTCCTGCTTAATGAAGATTTTTCCTGATAGATTGCATTAAGTTCACTTGTGCCAGGTTGAATTTGATGTTGAAGGAAAAGTTTGTGGTGTGACATCGGAAGGGGAAACTGCTAAGTGCAAGAAGGTCGTGTGTGACCCTTCCTACTTACCAAACAAGGTAAACATTCTTGTTTTTTTGGCAACCTCTATCTGATGCTATCTGAGAATGTACCCTTTCTGTGATTTATTTAGGATGTAAATTTGTTTCCATTATTTCTGGACAATATATGCCACTATATGACTTGATCAGCAGCATATTCATTTCAGAACATCGTATTGCAGCCAGTGGCGGAGCGTAAGAGGGACCAGAGGGGGCCACTGCCCCTCCAAAAAATTTTAAAATATTTATTATCTATATATTTATATATATGGTGGTCCTCCCAATATTTTAGTCTTACATACGTTACGAATCCACTAGTTTGAAAAAATCCATTTATATATTAATTTTTATTTAAATAGTAAATTTTTTTAAGAAAAATAGTTGTTTATTTATTCTTTGACCTTTTATTTATTCTTCAACCTTTAATGTGGAAGATATTATTAAGATTTTTGCACAATCAAAATCATTTTGTAGATGGCATAATATAATATTTTTACATATCTTTATTATACATAAAATTAGATATTTATTGATATTTTTGTAATATTTTGAATATATATATATATCTTATTTATAATTTATTATAAAATATTTTATGTAAAAATTGTTAATAAATTATTACTTTGCCCTCTCAATATTTGATGTCAGGCTCCACCACTGATAGCAGCAGAACTAATGATAGATTTTATATAGGAAGGTTTTTGAGGATAAATGACCACTCACTAAAACTATAGGACTTTCACTTGTTGGCCACAGGTCAGGAAGGTTGGAAAGGTTGCAAGGGCGATTGCCATTATGAGTCATCCCATCCCGAATACTGATGACTCTCATTCAGCGCAAGTTATTCTGCCTCAGAAGCAGCTGGGACGCAAGTCAGACATGTCAGTCTTCTTCCATGAAGCACCAATCAGTTTCATGTCATGCATTGAATTCTTAATGATATTTCTCTACTATTTCTGCAACACCTATCATAGTGGTTTCCATTTTGTATGCTTTTATAGGTATCTCTTCTGTTGTTCTTATTCTCACAATGTTGCACCAAAGGGGAAGTTCGTTGCATTTGTCTCAACAGAAGCTGAGACTGATCATCCGGAGATAGAACTAAAGCCAGGAATTGACCTTCTCGGGCCTGTAGATGAGCTATTTTTGAAACTTATGACAGATTTGTACCTGTCAATGAACCCTCACTGGATAATTGCTTCATCTCAACTGTAAGTATTGATGATACATATTCTAGCTTTGATGTTGCAGACGTTCACTGACAAGTGCACTGTCTGCAGAGTTATGATGCTACGACACATTTTGAGTCAACTGTCATGGATGTGCTTCACATGTATCGCATGATCACAGGAAAGGTAATGACTTTGCCGTGTCTTTGTGCCCTATTTTCTCTGTAATCATTCTTTTCTTACAAATACTACCATCAAGTCAAGCCAAGCATGGCAAGACATATAAATTCTTGTCACACTATTGTCTCCTTAGGTTTCCTCCTGTGGTTTTCTTCATAATATGCCATCTCAAGATGATACGTGTTACTTTGTTCTCTTTTTCTGAGTCTTTCTTGCTTCCACCTGCTGTATAAGAGATTTTAGTTTCTAAAATTTCTGCTTTATTTATTAGGAGCTCTCTAGTAGCATCCTGCCCCTGTAACACTCTTGTTTCACTTCATAGTGAAGTCTAGCATTTATTCTCAATGAGTATATACTAAAGACAAGCTTATTGCCACAGGATGTTGATCTCAGTGTGGATCTGAGTGCGGCGAGTGCTGCTGAAGAATGATAACATGGTAGGAGTGAAAGATTCTGTCATCCCTGCAATATTATCAGCTGATCTTTATGATATAGCATTGTGCAGAACAAAATGTTGTATTACAATATTTGTTCCTTTGATATCTTCTGCCTCAAGTCATTTTCTTCTTAACATAACAATATTTTTAGATGCTTTTAAACAGTTACCTCTGCTGTGTTGTGGAGATGTGGGGGATCGTGCCGGTGAAATCATGTTTCAGTTCATAACGTGACCTCATTGTTGAACTCTTTCTTGCTTCTTGGTTGCTAAAATATTTGTTAAGATAACATGCTATAAAGTATAAACATTGCAGCCCTGCAGATCGGATGCTATGATGTGCATGGTCTGTTGGGATCTTGAATCTATTTGGATATCGATATAACATTGAGCACCTGACTAGTATCTATTTTATTTACACAATTTTATATAGTTTTATGAGATAAGTGACTATATTAATATATTATTAACTTAATTTACCATTTACATGATGATATCTTTATTTGGCAGTCATAATATTTAATTTCCTGACTTGTATCCATTTAAACAAGTTTGATTATGACCTTTATATCTGAGTCGGTTGTGGATATGGATAATCCCGATATCAGTTTCATATTTGATCCAAATTGAACATATGGAACATTTTGGTTCAGGGCTAGCCCTTTGTAAATTACTTCATTCTGAATATTTTGGCAACAAGTTTAGACATAAGACCAATGCATTGCACAAAACAAAAGTTTGTCCAAGGGAACAAGCAGGGCTTGGAAGCCCTAATCCGTCCTGTTCTAGACCCTGTTTGAATCTGACTCATATTTGGAACATTCCTGCGTGGTTCTAACAATTGCTCAGGTACATTCCAATTGCATGGGGTGTGAAATTGGTTGAATTAAATCTAGTAAAGTTGCGTCTCATTAGTCCAGATAAAATTAGTTGAAAGACGTGGATCTAACATGATATATTTTAAAATAGGACTGACCAACCTACCATCAGAAGACAAGCTATTTTGGTTTAAATAATGAGAGAACTGAAAGCTATTTGCACTGGGAGTTGATGCCAAAATATCATCAGCATTACCATGATTGAAAAATATCAAGCAGACAATGACTCAGAAGCCTGTCAAGACTCATAACCACCCAGAAATTAATAGCAAAATCTCCGGTTGATGAAGTCGCACAATGATCAGTAAACTAAAACATCTAAATGGAACCAACCAAACTAGAAATCTAATGTAGAAAATCTTCTATTACCAGAACTATTTTATGTCATCTATCTCTCTACATTAGCAATAACAATATAGTAGAACTAAATCCACTTGAAGGCACCTGCCACATCTTAATCTGAAACATATGCCAGTAAATTATTCCAACCTTAGAAAGGAACTCAGTGAACAGCACCTCATGTGCATTATATAAAACATATGCAATTCATGTTCTGAATGTGCACTGGCATATTAAGTGTGGATATATAAGTTATAGTATCATAGTTGCTGGCCAATTGATGGATTGCATGAGTAGTTAGCTATGACATATCTGGGTGAGCATGTCCACCTTCCCCTCTTCCTTCTTCCTAACCAGTCCCTGCATCTCAATCTTGACAGAAGATTCTGCTGATCTGCGGCTTAATCCAGCAAGCTCATTGCCCACTTTTGCCCCCTTCCTCCTCTTTACCTTCTCAGCCCAGCTAACAAGACCCTCTTGCACATGCTCATCAAATATGGCCTTCTTAAAAGAACTCCCCATCTTAAACCAACCAAAAAAGAGAAAAGAAAGAAAAATTAGCCGGCGCCATGCCAATTAGTTCATTATAATTCATAGTTTGCTACCACGCTCACCTGTGAGACAATGGCATACAGTGGTAGTGTGCTATAGCTGCAGAGAAGCTGGATGATGACCCTGCCAAGAAATTAGACCCATGAATTTCAGCATATGAACCATGAAATTAGAATTCTTGAAGGAAAAAAAAGGCGCGAGGTTCTAGCTACCCAATCACAAGTCTGGGGATGACAAACCAACATGATCCAACATGCAGGAATCTAAGCCAAAAGTAGTCTGATGAAGGGGAAAGAAATCTTGTTAGTAGTTTATTTAGCATCTAAACTGCAAACAGGTTATTAGATTGTCCACCATCTCTGGCAGCTAAATCATAAATCCGACAATAGCAACAGAATGGACAAATCAATTGGCTTGGATAACAAATATATTTACAGTTTTGTTCTATCCTCAAGGAAAGATTGCAACTGTATAAACATAAAGTGCTCGGAGGTTGTCGGTCTGGTAATATCAAGAGCAGATGCAAGATTTATTTATTTTCTATGCGGCTTACCAGTATCCAGAAGAAAAATGCAATCTCGAAGGCATTTTGAAAGAGGATAAAGTGAACAAAGTACAGTACAAGACGCGGCCGGTGGAACCAGAAGTGATCATCTGATGGCTTGACTACCAGATCACCTTCTATTGCTGAATGCTTTTCAGCAACCTCATGCGCCAACTGAGTAATGACATGCTCCAATTTAGTGCCAAGAGCAAGCAGAAGCTGCAATGGCAGACCAGAAAATACTAAGCATCTTAACAAAGTTCAGCATGTGTGCCCAACAATGCAGATGCTTAATCATAAATAGCACCTTATAAGTATATGTCAAGATGTAAACATTTAATTGCACTCAAAGAAGCTGATGACAGATATTCCTAGATTGCTGAATATAGTGATGATTTAGCACCAAACAGAGAGGGAGAAACAAAGACATGGAGGAAAATAAAGGAAGAAACAAGACCATCTTAATAAGTCTGAAGTACCGTAGAAAATATGGTACATGCAACATGGACATCTGGGACTCCCAGGCAAGGAGCTCTTTTTCATCTTCTGATTCTTAAAGCGTTACTCTTGTAATCAATATTTGGAGAAGTGAACCAACTTGTTAAGCAATTGACCTTTCAAGTGCTTGAACAACAGCAGTATAGGAGGGTCACAGTATTATATCTCTCATGTTTGGCCAGCTCTATCTTAGTTCTAAATTTATGACCTTGAGTTTACAAGGCAGATGACAGGTTTTGCCCAAATCCACTGTTGATGAAACCTTAATTAACTAAAGTAGAACAGGTTGGATGTAATAGTGGGGAAAGCATTAAATAAGTATGCAAAAGAGCTTTAGAAATAAGATAGCCCAAACAGATGAGCACTGGACAGGGAGATGTTGAAGTGGATGTGCATCAGAACCACCAAGAGGAGCATAAGGAATGCACTGATTCAGGGTATATTGAAGGATAGGTGGCAAAAAAAAGGCAATCAATAGGAGGGGACAACGGCTAACAATTTGTATTGGATTGCAAGGTACAAAAACAGAGAGTCCAGAAGAAGAGAGGCAAATATCCTATAGATGTGGATCTCGAGATATATGAACTGAAAGATGGCTACATGTGCAGAAATGAAAGAAGACACCTCTGGAGGAACAAAAAGTAGTGAAGAACAGAATGAGTCATTGAGATAAGTATGAACATGTGCAACATTGATACAACATGCCCCTAGAAAAATTTGGACTTGTATGAAGGGTTAAATTGAGAAGGCAAGGGAGAACCTGGATAGGAATCATGACTCATGAGAAATGACTGAATAATTTACTTTGGTATAATTTTTTTGTCAGTCATGATTTATTTCCTTTATAAGAATGCCAATATGCATATTAAAAATAATCTAGTGAAAATGTTTGAGTAACCTGTGACTTGACCACCCCAATATATGCCACCTGGAAAAATTATAAAAGGGCATCGTGTTCACTATATTTTTGAGTACATCTATCTTGCTTCAACACCACAATAATCAATTCTTTTCAACTCCACTTTGTTAGGTTGATAATACTCAGACTCAAGGAGAAAGCTTAGATTTTAAAAATAAGCAGCCTTCATAAGGAGCTATCACAATGCATAATGCTATATTAATTGCTCACTCGATATGCAACATCTCTACACTAATTAAAGATAGGCATACTTACAATCAAAGGAATGAATGCTATCCAAAAAAATGTATGCCAACCTGCACAATGAAATAAGACTGGCATGATATGATATGATATGATAGACAAACACAAGTAAAAATTTTCCATGCGAAACCTACCAGAGACAATTGCTATAATTGTAGAAGCATATTGCTGTATAGAAGGAACATGCCTTGACAAACCCTTGGATGAAAAAGCATGTAAAATCCTTAAGATCACATAATGATAGCTCTTACTCTGTAGCTTATAGTGTAAATATACTAAGAAAATCTTTAGGTGTCTTGACAGCCCTACAGAATATACAAACTTAACTAAGAAAAAGGTATTCCATGTTGCCAATCTTATACGAACAACTTTTGAGGTCCATTACTGACTTTTAACAAATTCAAAAATCCAATTACTAAGCCGTGATATGGGAAAATCTAGCTAAAATTACGCTGACTAATTATTTGATTTTGTTTGGATGGTTAAATGGTAGGTCAAATGATGGTTCCAGCAAATCTGATTGATCAGACTGTAAGAATTATCCACCCATATTAATCTTTTAGCTGCATCCAGTCAGAGTTTCAGAGAGGTGATGCATCAAAACAAAAGACAAAAATAGTTTACACCTTATTTTACCAATATCTGGCTGATTGCTTGGGCCCCCTTGGAAGAAGGCCTTCTTCGCCTTCCACCTAAGTACATAAGAAAGGCCCGAAGCCTATCCTAAAGAACAGTAAAGCTTCATAAGGTCTTTCTGTCTGGATGCAGTTAATCCACATCTTCACAAACATATCCATTTCACTGAGCCTTTCTCTGAGCCATTTAAAAGCATTGTGAAATTCAAAAAAATTCAATCAATCAAAAAAAAAATCAAATGATTTATTTCAAACATATCAGAACCTACGTTAGAATTTCAATCTACCAATTTCACTCAAGGGAAAAATGAACTGTAGCATCAATGATGTCTTTAAGGGGATTGAAGTTGAGCCTACCGTTAACATTCAGCACCATGAAGATAATCACAAAGATCCAAAGGTACCAGCTGAAAGAAAGAAAAACTGTAATCGATGAGGATCACATATTAAGCAGGGGTAATCAGACAAAATGCTACATGATCTTCAATAGGAACTCTGACACTGCTGAGGCCAATTCCAAATTATGATGCATAAAAGCTAACCTGCAAATTGAATGAATGATCTGAAAATTAAGTTCAGATTACCTTAGACCAACAACTTTCCTGAAATCAGCTTCAAGGGTTCGCACCATATACTTATGGAAATCAAATTTTGGGTTCCCCCTGCAATGTGTCTACAAGGAAAGGGTTTGAAGAGAAAGAAACAAACTAACACGTTAGACAAGAAAAGGACAGGAAAAGAAGTCCTTTAACCACAGATTGCTTACCATAATAAAACCCAGTCTCATTGTGGTGTAGTCTGATTTAGTTACAGAACCATAGAATTGCTTAGCAAAACAATGCTGAAGAAAACAAATAATAAGATTTAGAACAAACACTGAATCTCTAATCAAGTGACACTCAGAAGTCACAAGCAATCAACAAAAGAACACGACAATGAATTATTTCTAGTCGCAAGGAAAACATTTCAAGGGAACTATTGGTGTCTCCGGATTTGGGAAGCAAAAATATATTCACAGGGAAAGCCATAATTAAGATAGTTCTATTTGGGCCCCTACTCCATACCAATCATATGACTAGGTTGGTTATAGGAGGATAAACCTTGTTCCATATTAATAGTAGCACGCTTCAAATGTGAGGGTTCAAGCAGATTAATAGCAACAATTACACTTGATACGAGCAATGTTTTATATCTCACTAGGATGGGAAGCATCCCAGCCATCTTGTCCTATTCTTGTGAGCAAACAAGATTTGGCAAAGGGAGGAACTTCAAAACCCATCGATGCGTGGAAAGAAAAAGAAAGAGGAAAGAATGAGAGGAAGGAAAGAAGAAGAAAAGGAAAGAAAGAAAATAAGAAAGAAAGAAAAGAAAAGAAGTGTTGCGGCCAATCC
>KE504951.1:54161-65122 GCA_000441515.1 Elaeis oleifera
ATATATATATATATATATAGATATATATATATATATTTGTGAGGTGATTTGATGTGGTTTGGGTATCTTTAAATTGAATTAAAATTTGATCTTTTGTTATATGAGCAATTAATCACGGTTGTATATATATATATTTTAGTTGTTGCAGTGATCTAATGGCTGCACTTGGAGAGACTGCTGCTACTGAATTCCTGCGGCAGCACGGTTTCTTGATTTATGGGGTAGGCACCCACAATGCCTGTTCTTGCATTATGTTCTTGTGTGCTGTACTATGTTAATTGTTCTGGAATCTCTTCTTTATCTATTCCAGGGATCAAGGAGGCCTAATCTTCTTCTGCGTACAAATTCTTGTCCAAGGAGGTGTCGTGTGATTCACGGCAGCTTTGGCCACAAAAGTCATCCTGTGTTAAATATTAGAAGAAGTATAACATCAAGTTCCCATTCTTGTTGAACCGAAAGCAGTGGTTTCTAGAGGCTTGCAGAGTCAAGTGGCCGAAGAGTCTGATGCATTGGAACAGTCCCCTGAGATCATACACTTCTACCGTCACCCCCTGATTCAAGACAGTGCTGCTGCAGAGCTCCTCAGGAAGGTCCAGGCAAAGATTTCTGGTCAGATCGTTGATATAAGGACCGAGCAGTGCTTCAACATTGGATTGAGTGGTGTCTTATCAGGTGACAAGCTCACAATACTTAAGTGGCTTCTGCAGGAGACCTATGAACCTGAGAATTTAAAGACAGAGAGCTTTCTGGAGGAGGAGGTCTGCAATGGTGAAGTTGCTGTTTAGTTGAGGTTGGTCCCCGCATGTCCTTTACTACAGCATGGTCAGCAAATGCTGTATCAATTTGCCAAGCTTGCTCCTTGACAGAAGTAACACGCATGGAGAGGTCAAGAAGATATCTTCTGTATCTCAAGGCTGGCAGCAGCCCATTAGATGAGAGCCAAATTAATGATTTTGCAGCTATGGTTCATGATAGAATGACAGAGTGTGTTTATCCCCGGAAGCTCACATCTTTTCGGACTAATGCAGTTCCAGAGGCTATTAGTGTGGTTCCTGTCATTGAGAAGGGAAGAGAGGCATTGGAAGAATAAATTTGAAAATGGGTCTTGCATTTGATGAACAGGATCTTCAGTATTACACCAGACTTTTTAGGGATGATTTTAAACGCAACCCGACAAATGTTGAACTCTTTGACATTGCACAGTCCAATAGTGAACATAGCAGGCACTGGTTTTTCAATGGGAAACTTGTTATAGATGGCAAACCGATGAACAGGACATTGATGCAGATTGTGAAAAGCACTTTGAAGGCAAATCCCAACAATTCTGTCATTGGCTTCAAGGACAACTCAAGTGCAATCAAGGGATTCCCAGTAAATCAGTTGCGGCCAGTAGCACCTGGCTCAACATCTCCATTGTCCTTGTTAATGCGTGAGCTTGATATCTTGTTCACAGCAGAGACGCATAATTTCCCTTGTGCCGTGGCTCCTTATCCTGGGGCGGAGACAGGTGCTGGAGGTCGCATCAGGGACACACATGCAACTGGAAGGGTTCCTTTGTTGTAGCTTCTACAGCTGGGTACTGTGTTGGTAACCTTCACATGGAAGGCTCATATGCTCCCTGGGAAGATCCAACTTTCTCATATCCGTCAAACTTAGCTCCTCCTCTACAGATATTAATAGATGCAAGTGATGGTGCATCTGACTATGGGAACAAGTTTGGAGAGCCTTTGATTCAGGGCTTCACGAGGACTTTTGGAATGAGGCTCCCAAATGGAGAGCGGCGTGAATGGCTGAAGCCAATTATGTTTAGTGGAGGGATTGGACAGATTGATCATGCTCACATATCAAAACGAGAGCCAGAAGTTGGGATGCTAGTTGTGAAGATTGGAGGTCCAGCATACCGGATTGGTATGGGAGGTGGTGCAGCTTCAAGCATGGTCAGTGGGCAGAATGATGCAGAACTAGATTTCAATGCCGTACAACGAGGAGATGCTGAGATGGCACAAAAGCTGTATCGTGTGGTCCGAGCTTGCACTGAAATGGGGGAAGACAACCCTATCATCAGTATTCATGATCAGGGAGCTGGGGGAAATTGTAATGTTGTGAAGGAAATAATTGATCCTCAAGGAGCTGAAATTGATATTCGATCTATCGTAGTAGGTGATCAGACCATGTCAGTTTTAGAGATATGGGGTGCTGAGTACCAGGAACAGGATGCATTGTTAGTGAAACCTGAAAAACGAAGCTTACTAGAATCCATCTGTGAAAGGGAAAGAGTGTCTATGGCAGTCATTGGTACCATCAGTGGCAGTGGCCGTATTGTTTAATTGACAGCTCAGCTATCGAGCATTGTCAGTCAAATGGACTCCCTCTCCCCCCTCCTGTAGAGGATCTTGAGCTTGAAAAGTACTTGGAGACATGCCTCAGAAGTGCTTTGAATTCAAGCGGATGCCTTTAGTGCAAGAGCCACTTGATATTGCCCTTGGCACCCCATTAATGGAGACTTTAAAGGGAGTCTTGGCACTTCCTTCAGTTTGCTCCAAACGCTTCTTAACAACAAAAGTTGACAGGTGTGTAACGGGTCTTGTGGCACAGCAGCAAACAGTGGGGCCTCTCCAACTTCCACTTTCTGATGTTTCTGTTATTGCACAGACATACACAGACTTGACTGGTGGTGCTTGTGCCATTGGGGAGCAGCCAATAAAGGGTTTGCTGAACCCCAAATCTATGGCAAGGTTGGCTGTTGGGAGGCCTTGACCAATCTAGTCTGGGCCAAAGTTACATCTCTCAGTGATGTCAAAGCTAGTGGTAACTGGATGTATGCTGCAAAGCTTGATGGGGAAGGAGCAGCAATGTATGATGCTGCAGTTGCACTTTCTGAGTCTATGATTGAATTGGGTATAGCAATAGATGGGGAAAGGACAGTCTTTCTATGGCAGCTCATGTGGGTGGTGAGGTTGTCAAGGCTCCCGGAAGTTTGGTTATCAGTGCCTATGTTACCTGTCCTGATATAACATTGACCGTGACTCCAGATTTGAAGCTTGAAAATTATGGTGTTCTGATGCACATTGATCTAGCTAAAGGGAAGCGTCGTTTAGGTGGCTCTTCTCTTGCCCAGGCTTTTGACCAAGTTGGTGATGAGTGCCCTGACCTTGATGATGTACGTTACCTGAAGAAGGTTTTTGAGACTATTCAGGAGCTTCTTAGTGAAAGATTAATATCTGCTGGTCATGATATCAGTGATGGCGGGCTTATAGTTTGTGTTCTTGAAATGGCTTTTGCTGGAATTGTGGTGTGCAGTTGAACTTGAATTCCCAGGGTAATAATATTTTCCAGATACTCTTTGCAGAAGAGCTTGGTCTTCTTATCGAGGTTAGCTTGCAGAACAGTGATACAGTCAGGCAAAAGCTTGAAGAAGCAGGCATTTCTGGTGAGGTTATTGGTAAAGTTACTGCATCACCAGTGATTGAGTTGTCTGTTGATGGAATACTTCAGCTGAAGGAGGACACATCTTACCTTAGGGACTTATGGGAGGAGACTAGCTTTCAGCTCGAGGGGTTCCAAAGGTTGGCTTCCTGTGTGAGACTTGAGAAGAAGGCTTAAAAAGCAGACAAGCACCTTCATGGACACTGTCTTTTCCTCCCAAGTTCACAGATGAGAAGGTAATGGCTGTAACTTTGAAGCCCAAGGTAGCTATCATTCGTGAGGAAGGGAGTAACGGGGATAGGGAAATGTCGGCAGCATTCTATGCTGCAGGATTTGAACCCTGGGACATTACAATGTCTGACCTTCTGAGAGGGAAAATCTCTTTAAATGAGTTTCGTGGGATCGCATTTGTTGGTGGTTTCAGTTATGCTGATGTTCTCGATTCTGCAAAGGATGGTCAGCATCCATAAGGTTCAACCAGCCTCTTCTACAGCAATTTCAAGAGTTCTATAATCGGCCAGACACATTCAGCCTTGGAGTATGTAATGGGTGTCAGCTCATGGCTCTCCTTGGATGGGTACCTGGGGCTGATATTGGGGGTTCCCTTGGTGTGGGGGAGATGTGTCACAACCAAGGTTTATCCATAATGAATCTGGTCGTTTGAGTGTCGCTTTACGAGTGTCAGAATTGGGGACTCTCCAGCCATCATGTTCAAAGGAATGGAGGGCACTACATTGGGTGTTTGGGCAGCTCATGGTGAGGGGAGAGCATATTCCCTGATAATGGCGTCCTAGAACATGTTCTTAAGTCTAATCTAGCTCCTCTACGGTATTGCAATGATGCTGGCAGCATAACAGAGGTCTATCCTTTCAATCCAAATGGTTCGCCTCTGGGAGTTGCAGCTCTTTGTTCTCCTGATGGGAGGCACCTTGCTATGATGCCACATCCAGAGCGTTGCTTCATGATGTGGCAGTTCCCGTGGTATCCAAAGGAATGGGAAGTTGACAAGAAAGGCCCAAGTCCATGGTTAAGGATGTTTCAGAATGCTCGTGAATGGTGCTCCTAAAATAGGTACTTTTTTATGTCTTCCGTTATTGATTTGTCAACTTATTTTTTAATATTTTGTCTAAAATTTCCTTTCTGCGTATTTTTCAGATCTTTATCTGGTGACATTGATGTCACTGAATTTTTGTTTGAGTTATTGAGAAAACTGCTTAAGCCTAAAGGTTGGTTTAGATTCTGTTCATCATAAATGCTTGGCTTTTGATGTCCCTGATATGTCTGTAATTGGTCTAGTTACAAATTTCTGCAGGGAACTGATCTCATACATGGAAATAAGGCCAAGGGCCCAAGAGTGTTGGCATCTTCGGTTAAATTCAAGTTTTTACTCTTCTTGCTGTTAGTTTCACTTCCAGTACTCGAGAAAGTGTGAGTTCACAGGAGATGTATGCCAAGCATGCAACAGGAGCTTTATAGCCACACATTTTGGATTTGTGATTGTGAAACTCCTTATTGATCCATATAGAAAAAGACAAAGTTGGCAGGGTTTCTTTTTTCACATTTATTTGTTTCTGTTCTGTTTCTTTCTGGGAAGAACCTCGGGGTTTCAGTAAACATTATGAGCTTAGAAATACAATAATAGACATATGATCACAGAAAGAGTTGCTGTTTTTCACCATCTATCCTTTAAAAAGCAAATTTTAGAACATTAGCAAACAGTTTGATTGATTTGTCATGGTATCCTCATTGGCTGAATTTTTTTTTTCTTTTTTGTGTTGTTTTGAATCTATCAGTTATGAAACATAACCTGTTTCTTGAATGCAAACCAACCTGACAAAAAAGTTTGGTACGATTTTTCTATGATAGAAATCATTTTTGTTCTGAGAAAATCTCATTCTAACATGGTAAGGATGCCTTACAATGTGGAGTTCCTAGAGTATGGTTGATTTCTATATGCAATATGTAATGATGAACAGGCAATGTAACATGATGCTTAGTATTTTATGCTTCTAAGGATTATCTACTCATCTGTGGAACTGTGACAAGTAGGAATTGAATTTTGGAAGAAGTTCTCTTGGGTTTTCTATGATCAAGAAGCAACTATTAGGTTGGCCTTTTACTTTTTAGTCTTTTTGTCCTTATTGGTAAATAATAGATGGATTCAGCCTCAAAACTGTCTCAGTAATTTCTTCAGTAATGTGGACATTCATGTAATGTATATATTGTATTATTGGATGTTATGTGTTTGTGTGTGCCTCTCATGCTTGCTGATGTTTGTGCACTTACATATCAGTATATATAGGTACTTGCATCTTTTCTCTCGTTCTATTTTATTTTCCAACTTTTCCCAAAGTTTTCTGATACTTTGACCAATATACTACATTTCCTTGAATTTTAAGTTTTCTGATGTGATGGACATTCCTTTCCATGCCACTGCATGACAAATGCCACACCCAGGAATGCTTAGAGGAGCTCTAGCTTTGGAGTCCTAATAAGTTGGTGTTATGGTTCGAATGACAGGTTTTGGTACCCACACCATATCATGGTAGCACAGTGTCCATGCGAGTTGGTTTTGGTACTGATTGGTAGTCGATATGCCGCCCATTCCAAGGATCTGTTCGCTTTAGAATGGTGCAGTTTGCTGTGCACTGGATGGCATGTTCCATTATGGCAAACCATAGCATAATTTGGCACTGAATGTAGTTTGGGAGGTGTATGAGTACTTGTGTCCTAAATGGCTATGGTTGTGTAGCCAATGTATGAACCACTTATGATTATAAGTCCAAAGCATCTGTTTAACTTTATCATGCATAAAGATCTTTCTAAATATATCTTCACCAATATTTCTTAAGGTCTCTTTAAAGCTTATACAGCCTATTATGTTAGTTTTCCTCCCACATTTTTCTTCTTATTCACTTTGTTGCATTTGGAATTTCAGTTAAAAGCTTTTTTATGCAGTCATGTATGAAATGTTTTAAGACAAAACACTGGTCATGGCATATTAGCTACTGTAGGTTAAGCCTAATAGTATGGAAAAAGCTATGATGGTCATGGGATGCTATTTGTTCAACTATGAGCAGATTGAGCTAAACTATCAGATTGTTTAATGGATTGATGGTATGAGGGTGTGGGTTCTTCATGCTTAATATCTGGTCTCGTAGCTTGGCTAAATAGGCTAGTATCTAACAATGATGCATGGTTGACTGAATATCCCCAACATAAGGTGCAGTGTATGACATTTTATTGTTGATATTTCTGTTTTTGGTGGTAGCAATAGCGATATTACATTATAGAATCACAATTGATGTTTTTGCCCCACACAATAACCATTGGATATTTGCATTTCTTACCATAAAATCTCTGTTGTACGAGATCTTGTGGGACTCTACAAGTTATGAATTGCCTTTAGCTGAGCACTTTAATGTATATTTATATAATTGTTTGATACCTCTGTTGAGTTTGATATTAAATTTGGGATCTCGTCCTTCGCCTCCTGTGGGCCGAGATTCCTGTTAGCATGTCCACAGATGACCTCTCTCACCTTGGGCATAAACTTTGTGTCATTAATCAGATTTTGTTTCATCCACTGAGAATTTTTTTTTTTGGACTTCCATCTGAGTTTATCAAACTCATCGAATGGTGCACACGAATCTCCTGATGTTGAGAATTTGGCATTATCTTCCTATGTGGCACCTTGCTTTAGAATAATGCCTTCGTGTGCTAGAGATGATGGTGTTATCTGGAGAAAGCATCATCATGATACTGAAAAGCAAAAGCTTGTGTATAATTTATCATTAGCTTCCATACCTTTTCAGTTCAGGGCAATGTCGTTCTCACACCCATCCATCTTGGGAACCTGACTATGATGTTCGATTGCATGACAGACATTTTTTGGTTGCTGTATTTCCTCTTGCATATAGACATCTTTGCACTTCTAGATGGATTTTTTTTATTCTTTCCTCTAGCAGACACCTGAACTCATCCTCATGAGGCAGGTTGTTTCCTTGGTTTTAGTTCTCATAGCAGGGGTTGCTGTTGCTATCATTCTGCTTGAACCCTTAAATATGTTGAGGGATGCTGCCTTTTGTATGTCTTTCCAATTTCTTTTGTATAGAGCAAGGTCTACCCTTCCGTAGCCTAGTTACATGGTTGGTATGGACCCAAATGGGACTATCTGGAAGAGGGAAACTTTTCCCTAAGAACATGTTGGTTTTGCTTGCCTTAAATAAGAGTTGTTGCAAATCTAGAGCTAGCAACCGTTCCCTCTCAGCTACAGACTTGGTTTGTGTTCTGAATACATGCCTCCCAATAATTTAACCTATTTCAATTAAAATATGTGGAGAACTTGCCTCTCCCAATGTTCTCTTTCAATTAGGTTCTTAAAAGAGAGCTGTTACAGTGATTTAGTAATGTGAGTTGTAAACAGCAAATTTCAAGCTCTCTGTGTTTTGCCTGTTGTCATACAGGATTTAATTTGTAATTTTATGGAGCATATGGTATATGTACTGCACCTTGCTAAGTTCAAGATGTTTGTCATAGAATGATATATTATTTTCACAGAGTACTCTTGCTTTCCTTATGACTTAAGTGGTTCATTTTTTGTCTGGTGGATCGTTTGTGAGTATCAGTTTCCTTTTACATGATGAGAGATTCAGAGTTTGTTCTAAATCTTATTATTTGTTACTTCAGCATTCTTTCTGTCAATCACTTTGTGGCTTTCTACTGAATTGGACTAGAGCACAATGAGATTGGATTTTATTATGGGAGCAATTAATTGTCAAAGTGCAAGTTTTTCTCCTTTTTCTTCTTCTTCTTCTTCTTTTTTGTGTGTCTCTTGAATCATCATATTAGTTTATTCCCTCTCTTCAAAATGCACTTTCCTTGTAACACATGGCTGGGAACCCAAAATTTGATTTTTCACAAAGTGCATGGTGCAAGCACTTGAAGCTGATCGTAAGAAAGTTGTCAGTATGAGGTAATTTAAATTGTTTTAGATCATTCATTCAGTTGCGGATTAGGTTTATTCCACTTTATTGTTAACGACCCTGGCAGAGTCAGCACTTCTCATTGAAGATCATGTAACATTTTATGTGATTACCCATGCTTATATATGCGAGATCCTCATTAACAGCAAGTATTCTTTCTTTCTGTGAGCATTATGGTCTTTATGGTCATTTTCTTTTTGCTGAATCTTAAAGTTCTTCCTCAACCCTCTTGATGAACATCATTGATACGTAATGAGCATGAGCCAAGCAATAGCTGCTGCTGATTTCAATTGAATGAGACAGAAAGTATGTGGTTTGGAGATAAAAGAGGATTGGATGAAGTGCTACTGGCTGATTAGCATTCAAGAGTTGAGGTCTTCTGGTGATTTGTTGAGGGCCTTAAAGAACAGGCGCTGCTGCAAAGTATTGGGGGTCACTTGCGACACATGAATTGCATTTTTTTTTTTTAACGAAGACCAATTTTTCTTGTGGCAGAGAATGCTAAAGCTGGAAAATTCTTGTTTTGGAATGACATTTGTTGCAGGATATAGCAGTTGCTAGTGCCTGACAAGGGCCTTGGCCAAACAAATACAACTAGTGAGTCTATCCACTGCTAATCTCACAGGTGTAAGGCATGGCACATTAATCTCACATGTGCATGGCATGGCAACAGCTGTTGTTGATGTTATAATTATATACATCATTGATTAATTACATCTCTTGAATGAGGTAGCATTCACCAATAAAACCGATATATCCTACAAAACTCTCCCTGTCTCTCTCTCTCTCTCTGTCATCAATCAAATAAATTGGGTGCAAACCTGGAAACAGTCGGGTTGAGCTTGGGCCAGGATCTGGCCAACCTTATTTGGACTTGGAGTCGATCAGGTTGCAGGTCTAGCTCCAAATGTACTGCAGGTTCCTTACATTCAGCTCTTTAAACAAGATAGTTCACTCTCTTTCTTAGAACGGCTAACCTGCCTGCTCATTTAGCATCAAACCACATTTGGAGGTTGTGGTTTGGGTGCATCAATCAAATGAATATGTTGCTATGTATCCACTAATTTATTAATTTGTAATGATTCAGGAATAATTCCCAGCCTAATCATGAAATACTCCTAGTTTTCGTAGAGGCTATTCACAACTGTTGTTGACTTGTCGCCTGCATCCATTCTTTTGCATGAATTGTAACTAACACCTTTCCTTTTATCCCCTCCATGGTCTTTGGTATTTATTGTTTTATTATGCTTAAATTTTCATATATAATTTTTCAGCAGGCTGAACTGGCACATATTGAACATGCGGCGATTTAGATGAGGGATTGGTTCCGTCCTGTGAGTTCTCATGGCTCTGGATGTCTAGCTCAATGTTGCCTAAAAGGTCCATCTGATTATCCTAAATATATTGCCTTCTGGACCTTCACTACCAAGGCAACAAACTAGCAGGGTGCGTTTGGTTTGCAACGAGCTAGTTTGGTTTGCAACGGGAATTGAAATCAGAATGGCCATACCTTCTTCTGGCGTGTGAGTGGAATCAGAATGAGTGAGTGGAATCAGAATGAAATTTAAATTCTAAAGAAGAATAAAATTTAATTTTGGAAGATTGGAATATTATCATTTTCTACGACAGTCGAATCCTAATAGAGACGGAGTCTCTCAATTAAACAGTTAGAATAAAGACTCATTTCTATTCGCCCTCTGGTGCCTAACTTCCCCAACCATACATGCCTGCAATCTCCATAAAAATTCTAATATTTTGATATGCTCAAGTAGATGTGTGAGTTGAAAGTATCCTGTATTGTTTGAATGGGTGAAGAAGTGAAGCAGCCTCTCGGCCCTGAATCTCTGATTTCAACCGTTATTTTTGTTCTATTACTTCAAAATAGTTGTTTTGAAAATAGTTGCTTCATAATCATGCAAATTTTTGATTTTTTTTTAATTTCTGACTAAAATTGCCTTCTTCTAAAATATTCTGAAAATTCAGAGGCTCTTTCATTTTTTCTTGGTTCTGGTACTCTTTTTATCTTTTTCAAACTTGGGTGAAATCCCCATTTTTTGAACAAGTCATTAATTATCTACAATAATAAATATTGACATGATGGTAGTGCATCATTCATGGAGCTAATAAAGATGGACTCGCAACAAAAGGTGGCAGGATCAGAACCAACCATCCATTCTCTAGATTATTTTCCGGCCGGAATACTCGGACAATTAAGGATAGCAACTGAGTGTGCGTTTGTTTAGCCATTAATTTTTTTAAATTTTAAAAATAAAAAAATAATATTTGATAACATCATGAAAGTAAAATAAAAAATTAAATAATTACTTTATAAACAAATTTTTTTATTTATTTTTCAAAACTTATTTTTTATTTTATTTTTTGTTTTCCTACGTCTAAAATGCCAAATCAAAAGTAAAGAGTCCGAATCTTTCTTCCTCATTGAGTTCTTCATCTCTTTACTCTCTTCTCTCTCTTTTTCCGAACCTTTCTCTTTCGTCGAGCTCTTCACTTGCCATCCGCAAATGTTATTTTTTGCTTTTACTCAATAAC
>KE504951.1:65246-80858 GCA_000441515.1 Elaeis oleifera
ATATATATATATATATATATATATATGAAGTAATCTCACTAATTGAGAGTTTCACAGTCATATATACTCTTTCTGTTGTCCTAGCTTAATTTTTTTAGAAAATAATTTATTCTTTTGACTGTTGGACCTGGATCAGATGATCATAAATGAAAGTTCATGTGAAGTAGATCAGCAATCTCCGAAAAGCCATTCTTCGTCGGTATATTTTAATGAGAGGATCTAACTAATACTTTAGCTAATTTGTTCTTGGCTAAAAGATTTAAAGAAGCCATGAAACTCTAGCGTTGCATTTGACTTCTATACTTCTGGTATGGAAACTTGGAAATACCTCAAAATCAAAACCATGAGCTGAGGAAAAGATTTCACAGTAAGAGTGAGTGAACATGGTCTAGAACAGGTTTATCGATCGCCGCGATCCTTGAAAGTCATTACCGATAATGCACACATTTGTGTCATGGCTTATTTGGATTAAGACACATAACAAGTTGTATGATAAAATATATATAGGGGCCTAAGGCTAGAAGTGGAGTTGGTTGAGGTGCTTACAAATCTCCACATCCAAGTGTTACCTTTAGGGCACACAGACAGCTCATGCATTCTGGGACTGAAAACTTGGACCAGATCACATTGTTAATTGTACACTTCTTAGGCATGCGCAAGAACATGATGCCAGCTCAGATCTATCTAGTTTCCAACCCCTATCATGGCTACTAACCTAAGAGATTGCCCAAGCTTAGCAAGACATCTGGAACCAAAAGAAGTGAAAGTTCTAGAAGATTATATATTAATACTTCTATCAGAGACATACTAGTTAAACTCTTATTGGTGAGAACATGTAAAGTGAAATAAAATGTCAAGGCTAGCTTTCAAAAGAAATCTAAAACACTGCCCAAAGAAGAAAAGATATCCAAGTTAAGAAAGGACTTCAGAAGATGGTCAAGTGCTATTATCCCAAGTCATTTTAAGGTGAGAACAAGTGAAATGAGTGCAAGAGTAGCTTCAAAATAAGATAGCTCAGCAACATAGCCTATTTGAGCTCCTTCCTTAAGTACTAACCTAAAATGTCTTCCAGATTAGAAGAGATATGAAAGATGGAGAAAGTTTAAGCTCTTGAAGATGACAAGAAGGTCCATATATCAGACAGTTTAAATCATTGGTGAGAAAGTGAACAAAGTGAGAAGCAACGCTAGATCTACATAGCTAGGCCGTAACCTCCTCTCGTGACTTCCAATCTGAGGTACTACCAGACCGCCGCAAGTAGATGCCAAACAGTAAAACATCACGGAAGACGATAAACTGTGATGTCTCTAAATTAAATATCTTCCAGATTAGAATACGCATGCAAAGACAAGAAATTTTAACCCCTGGAAGATGATAAAATGCCCACATCTCAGACATTTTAATCTATTGGCGAGGAAGTGAAAGGGAGTGCAAGACCATACCACATATAGACTAAGAATCTCCTCTCACAACTACTGATCTGAAATACTTCCAGTTTAGGAATACATGCCAAACCAAAGAGACCCTAGAAGATGATAAAATGCCCTAAATTCATTGATGAGAACGTATATATGAATAAGAGAAGTTTAAAATTTCAGTGATAGGATCCACCCCTCAACCCATCTAAAAAATCTATCATCCTCCATGACTTCAGCTACAGACAGACTTAACAGAATGCTCACTTGAGTTTGATTAGTCCTACCACCCAAAGAAAGACAATGCCGCAATCACATGCCTGTAATGGTACTCGCATTCATATCCAAACTCCCTGCAGACAGCTCTCTCTGCAAGTCTTCAACAACCACGGCATCATTATTTATGTTCAGAAGTCAAATGATGGAATAATAATCTCAAAAGAAAGTTCCTTCTTCCTTACCATCCTCCCAAAATTATAACATAGATTTAGAGTATATATCCAAGAAGAATATAAAACTCGACACATGATAACAATAGCCATGCAAACTTATAGAAACTTAGTCGAACTACAAACCTGATCTACAATAAGTTTTCACCCACAGTTACATACTTCAGCAGTCTTTGTTGGAAAAGAAAAGAAAGAAAATATGAGGAGGGCAATGGATCAGCGAGCATATATATATATATAAGTGTATGAGCACGCCATCGATCACTTAAAACTGGTGTAATCCCTAGCAACCTCATGGAGGGGATTCCACTCCCAGAGCTTGTCTGAAATGGTTGGAAATGCAACGGGCAGAGTATTGAGAGGAAGCAACTGGGGTTGCGGTGGCAATGGGAGGAATTGGTTGGGTTGTTGGTTCGTGTAGTTTTGGTTGCAACCTACTAACCTATTCATGAGCTCGTCCATCGTAGGACTGGCCATGGAGGAAGTAGCAGAAGTGAGGAGGGAACATGTTGGGATTAAAGCGTTCATATTCTTCGGATGAATTGTTGTACCATCTTCTTCGGTGGACGTAGTCGAGCTCAATGAAGCCACCGAAGCCGTCGATCCATAGAGAGTAGGTTTGGGTGGCACCGGTGCCGACATGTGGGCGTTGCTTCCACCTCCCATTTTGTGTGCCTTCTCCATCATTGGCGACGAGATGTTTCCTGCAAACGTTTGGAAGCTTGGTGGTGGCTGATGGGAGGAACTGTGTCTCTTATCTGGTCCAGTCCCTCTAGATGAGGATGCCTTGGAAGGGAGCAAGCCCTGGGGACAGTGGTCATCGACCCCAGCTCTTTTATAGACTCGGCAGAGCGAGATTTCGGTCTGCAAAGGAAAATCCCAATCAGAACTCCACAACAAGAAAGAAAAGTAGAAAGAAGACGAGGGAGCATGAGGCTTGTTACTAAACCAAGGTTAACGCATAAAACCAAACTGCAGGTGTGAAAGTAGAAGGAGGAGGAGGAGGAGGAGGAGGAAGAAGAGCTCAAGGAAGCCATAGCAGCAGCAGCACTAGAAGAAGAAAAGGACGAAGAGGAGGAAGAGAATAAGAAGAGGGGAGAAGGAGAAGGAGAAGTAGAAGAAGTAGAGGAGGACGAGAAGGAGAGAAGAAGAAGGGAATAAGAGGAGGAACAGGACATGCAGACCAAGGAGGAGGAGGAGGAGGAGAAAGAGACGACATGATGAAGAAGAAGAATTTAAAACAGTAAGCTTAGTTCACAAAGAGCAACAGAAAAATCCAAAACAAAATGCATACTTTGCAGAAAAGCAGATTTTATGGGGCAAACCTTCTGACTTGGAGAAGACAAAGAAGAAACTTACGAAGAAGGAGGAGAAATTTGACAAGGCCTCGTTCTTCTCCTCCTTCCTTTTTGTTTGTAGTTATCAAGTCTAATCCTTCTTGTTGACTTAAGAGAAACATCAGATATGAAAAGCTAGCTCAAGAAAAAAGGATCACAAAGTGGAAAGAGAATCATGTAGATAAAATAGAAACAAGACCGAAGAGAGACTTTTATTTATCTAACTGTTGTTTCAGAAAAGTATGTGGCGACAACTTAAGCAACAGGTCCATGTTAATTGAGTAGCAAGGCCAGGAGGAAATTAAACTTACATTCACAAAACCTAAGGATTTTTGACAAACAAAAACTACAACAAATAAACTTGGAGAAAAAATATTTGGAAACCCTAACTTGCCGTCAGCGGTTCATGTCCGACCTCAACATAATTTTGGGACTACAACTAGAATGCTGCATATATTTGAGTTTGATGGAAGATTATATAGAAGGAAAATAGGATGAAGAACTCCCTTTTTTTTGGTCAGAAATGAAAGAAGAGAAATTTTTGATTATCTACTGACTCATGCCTCGCCAGTGCTCTAAATAACCAGAAAATTAGAAGTTTCCTTCAATTCTCCTCACCCCTACCTCCTACCTTACAAGACTTGGAACTGATGAATAATTTGAATACCTAACTTTCTCCAGTTTACCTTCTGATATCGATTTGTCTCGTTCTGTGGCAAACGGTATTCGTTCATGATCCAGCTTGATCGTATGCCTTTAGGAGCCTTCCCAGAGTAGAAGACAAGCGTCTTCTTCAATCCAATTGACCGGTGATTCTCAGCTCTGATCATCCTGTCAGCTCCGGTAGCCTTCCAGTAGCCCGATGTCGTCACCCGATTGGGCCGATCACCATTTCTATACTTTCGATCTCTAGGGACATAAAGAACCATTCCTTCTCCCCAATTGCAGCCAATGCTGTCATCAAATTCCATATCGTCCACAAGAAAGCAAAGAGAAGATCAATTAATAAACTAAAGGTTTCACATATACGATATGACCAATTCTCAAAAAAGTTGTGTCTACTACGCATCAAAGATGAACAAAAAGCAAAAGAAAGACAAAAGAATTGAAGGGAAGAGAGAAGAGATGGTTCTGAAGGGAAAAGGAAGTGGAGTGGCAAACCAGGAAGCTCCCACGGGTCGTAGCGATAGAGATCGAGGAAGGTTATGAGCTCGACGTTGAAGCGTTTGCCCTCAACCTTGCGCCTGAGGTAGAACTCGATAAGCTCCTCCTCGGTCGGGTGGAAGCGAAAGCCGGGCATGACAAGGTCGTGCTCGTGATCATCCTTGCCGTCGTTTGCACTCATGGCTGCTATAATTGCCATAAACTGGTGAGCTATGGAATCATCACCCCTTCACCCTCTCTCCTACCCTATAAATACTTCTGTCCAATTAGTGGTTCTTCCTGTTGAAGGGTGCAAGTGGTGGGAAGATGGAAGAAGTTGTTAAACTTGCACAATACCAAGATTGATACGAGTATTAATTGTGATTACTACTTGAGCGCTACCAGTACCACTATGATTGCTCTCTCTTATCCTCATTAATCTACCTCTCTACACAACACCATGGAGTGGAGAAGAATGGAAAGGAGGGGTTAAATAAGGCTCTCATAGCTTGTGGAGGGCCTACATGAAGGAGGGGTGCATGGAGGAGGAGTTAAAGATGAGAAAGAGACCTCATAATGGGAGGACATGTTGGCGGTAGCCTCTTAAGTGGCGATTGGTCCTCTCATCCACTTTGGTTTCCACCCATCCTCTCTCCTTCTTGGCATATTTTCGGCCAGTTATTTATTTTTTTATTATGTCCTCCCTTTCTTTTGAAAATGGAGCATGGTACTCTATTCAGACGACTCTTGTTACTCTGTTGACCCCTAATAAATTCTCTTTTTTTCAATTCACTGTAGTCTTTCCCTCCCTCGCCAGCCACCACTTCCCAAAAGACCAACTCCCATACATGCATGCATTCATGCATGTTCTTTCCACATGGAATCTCGATCCCATGTAAGATGCCTTGTTCGGAATGCCTTGCATGATGCTCAAGGGATTGACACCTGTCAGAGTTTAGTTGGAACTTCGGATGGGGAAGTGAGATGAATCCCGATTTCTACTGTAGACTAGGGTACGATAACTGTGGAATCAAGTGAACCCCGTGACTCCTTTCTGTGGGTCCTGTCAAAGATGACCTTCTAAGTAAACCCTTCTCTCTCTCTCTCTCTCTCTCTTATAGGTTCGGGCTGAATCTTTTGCGCCAAAGGACAACTAAGCTTGTTTCACAGCGTTGGCCATCTCGCACTGCACAGATCTCAAAATATTTTTATTATGATATAAAAAAAATATTATTAATTTTATATTAATTATGAATTAATTTTTTTAAATTTATATAAAAAAAATCATATTTTTCAAGTGAAATATTTTTTTTAAAAAAATTATGAAATCTATGAGTCAAAATAGCCAATATCTGATATGCCGAACTGCGAGCTCTTGATCGCAACAGTGACATCCCAAATAAGGAATCACCTCTATAACTATGGGACTCTCTTCGGTCTGTATACCAATTATGATGAAAATTAGGAGAAGACTATATTATGGTGTAGAAGGAAGGTATCGTTAATCACACAATCAATGAAGACTGAAAATTTTTTTTTTCTCACATGAAATATTTTTTAAAAAATAAAATTATAAATTTTATGGATCAGAACGAACAATATTTCATATGTCAAGTCACGAGTCTTTGATCGCAATAACTTCTAATCTTATGATATATTTTGACTCAAATTTTTTTAAAATTTATTAAATTTTAAAATATATTTATATGAATCAAAAAATAAAATATTAAAAAATAATAAAATTTTAAAAATAAAGTCCTATATAATTAGCCACATGTATCGCTATCTAATTAACAGTATTATTATATTTTTTTAAAAGAATATGAGTCATCTCATGAGAAAGAAGAGTAGATGGGAAGTCTCGAGAGCCTTTTTGCATTAAATGGGTCCATCACAAGTTGGGTACACGGGAGCATCTTCCCTTGGCCTCATGGCCCTACCAGCTCCTTCTCCACCACACATGCATCCATCAGTCCTCTATCTCTTCGTAGTTAACCCTTCTGGGATGCTATTACGAATGCAAATGATTCCCACCAGAAATCATGGGACGCTCCAAAACATCCCCATGGAACACTCACAACTTTTACATCCTCCTCTTTTCTCTCATGGGAACAGTCCATCGATCCTTGAGATGAGGAAGAACGGTGATGCTACGGTGGATCTTTGTCTTAGCTCCGACCATACTATTTTCTATTAATTGCTTGTGGAAACTGGAAGAGGCAAGAGGAATTTCTCTCAAAGATCTTCTACACCTTTACCATTGGATATGCCTCAACTCACCATAGAATTTCTCAATGAAAGAGACTGAGTCTTACCACGAGAAGATGAACTCTAAAGATGATGATACTAGAAGACAAGTTCTGCGTGAGACTTTCGAGCAGAACTGGAGAAGTCTCCTTTCGACGAGACTTTGTGTGGCAAGGTCCCTTTTGATTATTGAGATTTTTAAGCATAAATAAATATTCTCCTGCTTCTTTATTCACTGGAAGACATGGGAAATGCTAAGTGAAATAAATGAAGAAAACGATAAATAAGTGTTTCAAAAATATGTGATGGTTGGCTAAGGTCATGCCTAACAATGATCTCAGACACTACTAGATCTGCATATGATCGTTATAATACATTATTTAGTACAAGTTCATTCTAGCATAAATATGTTACATATTCAGTATGTTAAAGAATCCAAGATCTCGTATAGATTTTTGTATCACCAATATTCATACAAAAGATTGCATCCAACAAATTTCAAGAGTTAGGTGCCATGGCCAGTTTCATATACTTCTTGTTTAATTAGTAGCATTTTAACAACTGCAGGTAACAATAGTTCATGAAGATATACAGTCATGGCATGTCCTTAATTTTCTATAAACAAATATATTTTGGTGCAATGAAATACAGTACGTGATATAATATCGACTATTGGATTAAACTTCATTACCTTTATTTTAACATACCTTCATTCTTAGAAATTATTATCCGAACAATTATGCATGTACATTGATTACAAACTACATACTTAAATTTTTGTACATCTATAAGCATATGTTTCCTCAAGAAAAAAGAAAAAAGAAAGAAAGAAAAAAGCTATACGGTGCAGACATCATGGCGGTACAGTGACAATCTTCCACTTGTATCTCTTTAACTAGGGTTGCCTTAGCTGTTCGCCTTAAACAGTTCTTTAATAGGCAAGAAATCACAGAAGTCATATATCACCCATGAAGCATGTCAAACTCTTGGAAATTCTTGACTTGGACATAATCAAAACCTCCTTTCTCCCTATTTTTGTGCCTGAGAAAGTGTATCAAAAAATAGTATTTTAATCCTATCTAAGCATCACTCTTGCGTCATAATCCAAATGCTTGGTCCATATACTATGCATCTCTATTTCGTTCTGATCAAAGTCATTACAGAGCACAGAACAGGATGGGATATATATAACAGGCCTGACCTTGTCATCCCTTGTTTCATTCACATTGTACCTCCCCATTTGCATGAAATTATGTAGGCTCCGCATAATATATGGATAAGTATAATGGGGCCAATTTTGACCTTAATTAGGCTGTTTTTGCGTACCAACCAGATTATACAACGAAGGTTAGCAGAGATCCTTAGACAAATATCTTTTGCCTCATAAGTTTTCCCTCTGCTTGTAGTTAAAACATGCATGAATGCACATGCACGTGTATATATTCACAAGTAGATACATGCATAGGTATGTACATACATATGTACATGCATACGTATATTATACACACACACACACACACACACACACAGAGAGAGAGAGAGAAAGAGGCCTAACTTGGCATAGGCACATATGACATAACTAGTAATGCTTTGGGCGCGTTTTTTTAATGTTCACTGTATTCTCCTTCATGATATTGAAATTTCTATGTTATAAAATATAACTTTATTAATTAGGGCAAAGATTGCAGGCTTTGTGCATGCAATAATCTTTTGGGCCTCAAAATTATCTACACAAATTAACCTTATTTGTTGCTTCTAGTAAAATCTGCTCCATCCCAGCTTGTAAGAATTTCTTATAACTTGGGCTAGCTGTAGAGGAATCATTGCCTTGTTCTAAGCTTATTAATTTGCACACATAACTAACTTGCTTGGATGCCAAAAAAATGCTGCCTAATATGCTGTGATGCATGTGAGGAGGGGAAGGGATCACCATGGTTGAATCCAATTAATTCAGGTCTAATTTTGTTAAACTAGCTGCATCGATACACTACTTAGGTAAATGTTACTAGCAAAGGATATAAAGTTGGTTACCGGATCTACATGATTAAAAATAGAAAAAAAAAAAAAAAGAACAACCAACATCATTCGCTACAGTAGTTTGTGGCATCAAGATAACGTACGTAAGTCATCGGCAATAAATACTTATCCTTGCATGCATACACTAAGAAAGTAATGTTAATATTGTATATTAAAAAACTAGCCGCTTATGCCATAGTTGAACCATTAAAGATGTTAAATTAGAGGGAGTGGTGGCATGACATTTTTGGTATCACATCAAATCCTTAAGATTAGCCCATTGGTCGTGGCATGTCGGTTGGCATACACTGGGTGGTCCTAAAACTAACAACCTTACATGCTAGCAATTGACTAGACTTGGCCACTACTTTTAGAACTGGTAATCAGGATCGAGTGCATGGTGTAAGAGTTCATCCTTTTATCACCAATAATGCCAGTCAACTTGGCTTCGATCAACTTGCAAGAGGCACCATGTTTAGGTTCAAGTTTGTTTCATATATAGTCCAGAAAGTTTGAGATAAGATGAAATATCTACACATATATCAACATTTATATTAATATTATATTACCAAATGCAGTCCAGAAATTATACTGAAAGAAGAACTTAATGGTCGCAAAGTTTTTGGTAATTCTGTCTTTGAACTTAGTGAAATTTTGTTTTTTTTTTTTTTTTTGAGAGAGAGTGAGAGAGAATGTAGAGAATTTGTGTTGTATTCCTATGATTGCGTTGGTGTTCTTCTCAATAATCAACTGTTGATGTCATGCATTGACTTCATAAAGCAACTCATTGCAGAAAATTAAGGCAACTAGGGATGCATCTACCTGCTTAGAAGAAGCCAATTTAGTGACTTCGGTGACTTGGCGAATGCACCATATCAGTGTCAGCCAAGTCGGTAATAAGGACGATGGCAATGATAGATAAGGGATTTGAGATCGAGGTCACCAGTAACCACCACCGAATTCTCTGAAGATTTTTTGGTCCCCCCCTGGAGGACCCCATACCTGTCTCCTTGGTTAAGAGTTGAGATGACCTCCCAAAAATCCCAACACTGCTTCCGTTCCAACGAGGAAAGGCAGCCTAGAGGGAGAGTTAGTAATCCACTTCAGCATCTGTCCATGTTATAACACCAGTTCTCATACACATTGTCAGCCTCGGTGTCAGATTACTGACGAATATGTTGAGAGAGTCAAACCGACCTTATTTATGACTCCTGGCAAGATAAGTTTATTAAATAGAAGGCTCCAGGAGCACAAACCCTAATCCTAGCTGGGGATCATGGAGCAGAGAAAATAGAATAATAAATAATTAAAATATTTTTTAAATAAAATAGATAAAAAATATTAAATAAAAAATAAAAAATTTCTATATGCGTGACACCAGAGTACCGACACATCTTTCGTTCCTTCTGATTACCCCTACATATTATCATTGTTAATTTACTGAAAAACGAATGTGAGACAAGTTTATATTAAGCAGAATACAAGGATATTTTAACATGGCAATCCAATGTGCATAACAGCAATTGGACCGAACCAGTAGGATTTCTGGTTGCTTTGATATATTATGAATGATTTGATCCTAAACTTTGCGATCCAACTTATTAACTGATGGAGCCCTTAGGGCTGTTTGGTAAACTCAACCAAACTTCCAAAGTTATTCTTGAAGAAGTATTTCATGTTTATATTATATTATGACATATAATATTTATGTAATTATTATAATTTTTATATTTTAACTTTGGATTATTTTATGTTTATATGATATCGATTGTGTTTGATTTCATATTTATGTATTATATATATTTGTTTGTGTGTGTAGAGGGGGGGGGGGTGGTGGTTTAATTTTGTACTGATCTAAGGACCTTATTTTTTTCTAAAAACATATATACTATCACGAATAAAATTATTTTATTTTATTTTTCCCTCTGGTTAGAGACAATTTGTTATTATTCCCATGAAGAGCTGAACCACCTCGTCGTCTGCTAAAAGGATAGTTTTGATTTTTATTTCCCCCCAAGCATGTGGTGGAAGGAGACTGATGGGGCCAAGCAAGTGGATCTCGTGGCCGGGACCATTCTGGCGGCCAAGATGACCCTGCTTCATGTGACACCTTCTCTCTCTCATTTGCTTTACAAATAATCGAAATTTGGTAGCCCTCTCTCTCATAAGCTTTATAAAGAGAAAATAATGATGGGAATGCTTTACAAAGAGAAAATAATGGAAATATGGTAACCCTCTTTCTCTCTCATTAGCTTTACAAAGAGAAAAATAATTGAAATATGGTAACCCCCTCTCTCTCTCATAATTAAGCTTTACAAAGAGAAAAATAATTGAAATATGCATGCATGGTAACCCTCTCTCTCTCACAAGCTTTACAAAGAGAAAATAATAATAGAAATATGGCAACCTTTCTCCCATTCTCGCAAGCTTTGCAAAGAGAAAAATAATTGTAATATGGTAACCTTTCTCTCATCCCAACAAGCTTACCAAGAGAAATTAAATAATTGAAATATGGTGTTTAGCGGCATGCTAAATAAATAGCACACGAGTACCTCAGCCAATGCAAGTGGGTTTCGTAATTCAATCGCACGCGGTACGGCTTGCCGACCGCGTCGTTTGGAAAGGCTTTTGGCCGGAAGATGCCAAGTTGATCAGGCCGGTCCTCGCCCTTCGGATTTCAAGTGTTGTTTTGTTTTTATCTTGGATCTTGCATCGCTATCCACGCAGAAATTTCTACGCTGGCATCAACCATGCCAAAATTACACCGTTCCAATCATTTCCATATTTATGACATTATTGCCATTTGCAACGATGATAGATGCCTTTGCTAATTTAGGATAAATATTAGCTGCAGATCAGGCGAAGAATATAAATTTGTTTGCATGCGTCATAGCAGGGCCACTCTGGAGATCTCACCATCACTGGCATCAGGATCAATGTTGAACTTGGCTTAATTAATTTAAATAAAGAGATGAAGAGAGAAAATCGCCAAAACGATCGGATTGTGGTTGAGGTGAAAACCCTATCATAGAGCATCTATGCGAAATGTCAAAGTCTAAATGGCGGTAGCCGCGAATCCAATCCATGCATCGAATAGTCTTCAACGTAGGTGTTTGTTGGAGGAGGCATATCCAATCGATCGATCTTTTCTGAGACTAAATCATAATTTTGACCGGCTACTTCAAAGATATAGCTCTCACAGCTCACAAACCCTAGAAATTCACCGAAAAGAGAAGAGAGAGAGAACAAAGAGAACAAAACAAAAAAATAATTACCAAAGTAGAATTTTCTATTTAATAAACTAAGATGATTAAAATAGGTGCCTAGTGAGATATTTATAAGTAATACACAAGGGAAATCATCCTCTTCTCCTTTTGAATATGAGATTCCTAATTTTTTATAACTCGAATAATTCAAAGTATTAATCTTCCTGATAACATCAAATATTCTCAAATGAAAATTCACTGGAATCAAAACTTCCTAGATTTTAGTGACAAAGTTTCTAAATATATAGTTAACTGGTATTAATATAGAGTGGTACCCATCATGGGCTCAAACCAATGAGCACGAATTCTCTGCCATGTACAGCGTGATATGGTGCATCGCATGCACTATTCATCACATAATGGACGGCCGTGACTAGGTGCGGGCTATGCATGCAACCATCTTTTTTTGATAAGATAAGAGATCCATCGTGCTGAAATTGCACATACACCATAACCTACCAAAAAAAAAAAAAAAGTCAATTTTATAAGTATTAATCATTATTGATGTGTTTTAGAACTTTGAAGTAATCATTTGCTCAAAGAGATAACTTGGTATTTGGGGAAAAAATAATCTTCCTCAAGTACATCCAACAAAATCACCTTTATAAAGACGGCATGTTTTGTGCTTGTCGGCATGACATCGGCACTTTGCATGCCTCTGCATGTAGCTTCTTTGTCTATAAATGCTGTGCTGCTTCCAACATTATGTTGAACCAGCTTGCCGTTGCAAGAGCAACAACAATAATTTAGACGAATTGGATAAGCGCCCAGCGCACCCTCGAATCTCTATCCAAGAGTCTCTATTTTTTAGAATAAAAATTATTAAAATTATAATTTTTAATAATATTTTTAGATAATATTAATAAAAATAATTATTATATCTTTTATATATTAAAAATAATTCAAAATTTATTATTCATATTCTTTATATTACTAATTTTTGGATAAGCTGCTAAGATCTATCTATATTCCTACAATATCTTTATTATATAATTATTATTATATATAATTATACAATATAATATAATATAATATAATATATATAATATTATTATATATAATAATATAGTATAATATATTATATCATTATTATAGTATTGTATAATATTATTATATATAATAGTATAATATAATATATTATTATAATATAATATAATATTATATTATATTATAATATTATTGTTGCTGTGAGGCTCAAAATCTCGGATGGAGAGATTGGATGAAGTCATGCAAGAGAGGCTGTGACGATCCAATCCGAGTCTCCTTCAAAAAATCCTGCAAAACAAATAAAATCAGTATATATGGATCCTCCGGTCTTTGACCCTCTGATGCTTAAGTCAGTTTGAGCCTTGAGAATAGAAGATGAAAAAAGTAGAACAGAGAGCAGAAGGATTTATATGGAACTAGAGGGTTTGTGATTTTGTGGAAGCTAGATTCCCAGTGATAGAGTATCCCTCTAGTTTGAGCTTGGGACATAGGAGTCAGAACTTATCTGGAAGATTCCTTGGCCCTCTATTTATAAAAGGACTAATGAGGCCGTTGGAAGAGTTTGTTAAGCCGTTAGAGGTCAGTTGTAGAGTTTATTAAGCCGTTGGAAGCAAGCTATAAGTGAGCTACAGCATAGCTGTATATATTAGCTAGAAATGAGGTCATACTTAGATATATGTGCCAGTTGGAGATAAATTGCAGCACAGTTGTATGTGAGATCATGGCCGGTTGTAGCTTAGTTGTAGAGATCATAACGAACTTTAACAAGATGACTGTGATCGTCAATGTAATAGTTTACCTCGATAAAATACCATAATGAAATCAAGTATCATATGGGACCCTGAACATCTTGGATATATGTAATACTCTACTTCAAGTCGGTATTTATATGAGCTGAAATGAATCAGATCGGTATTTGTATGAGCTGAGATGAATCAGGTCAGTATATATATAAGCTGAGATGAGTCAAGTCGGTATATATATAAGCTGATTATAATACTTCACCAAAAGTCAATTCATGTAGCTTAGATCGGTGTTTAGATGAGTTGGGTTGAGCCAGATCAGCATTTAGCCTCCAATTCAGGTCGACATTCAGCTTCTAATTCAGATCGATTTTATATGAACTCAACCTCTAATTCAGGTCGGTTTTCTTATGAACTCAGTCTTCAATTCAGATCGGCTTTCTTATGAACTCAGCCTCCAATTCAGGTCGGCTTTATATGAACTCAGCCTCTGGTTCAGATTGACTTTATATGAACTCAGTCTCCAATTCAGATCGACTTTATATGAACTCAACCTCTGGTTCAGATCGACTTTATATGAACTCAGCCTCTAATTCAGATCGACTTTATGTAAACTCGGCCTTTGATTCACGTCGACTTTCTTATGAGCTGAGATAAGATAACCCCCACAACACTTGCCCCCCACTTTTGATCTCAAAAAATTATTTTGGACAAAAGAAGTGGCCCAAAAATAATTTTAGTTTGTTCGAGGTGGCGAATTTGGACCATTTGATTTTTTAAGTGAACTGCTCGTAATCTTGAGTAGATCGGAAGATATCCTCGATCCGGAGATCGTTATTAATAGAACTTCAAGATAACTTCGATCTGGAGATCGATAATAGAATTTTAAGATAATTTCGATCCGGAGATCAATAATAAAATTCTAAGATAATTTTAATCCGAAGATCTACATTTAATAGAATATCAAAATAACTTCGACCCTAAGGTTGATTAGTATCTATACGAGTTGAAAGATAATATTGATCCATAGATTGATATTTGGGAGATCTGATCTTTGTTTGTGTCTTTTGGAGCTCTACCAATCAGGAGATTGGATTTTGAGAGATCTTATCTCCATTTATGCCTTTTGGGACTCTATCAACCTGAAAATTGAATTTTCATAGATTGAAAGATAATGTGTAAAAGTAAACTCATTGGAGTATTTTTCATTGATAATATTTTCGAAGATTTTCAAAATTTCAAGTATGGATTTTCAGAATTTCAAGTATGGATAGATCTGTATTTTGCAGGATAACCTCAATCCTGAGGTCAGTAAAACCTCAACCTTGAGATCGATATTTTGTAGAGCTAAAAGATATCCTCAACCATGAAGTCGGTATTTATATGAGTTGAAATATAACCTTGACCTTGAGGCCGAAATCTGGTAGAAATCCAAGATAACCTTGACCCATAGGTTAGTAATTTTCAAGATAACCTCGACCATGATGTCGGTATTTATATGAGCTGAAAGATAATCTCGACTATGAGGTCAGTATTTATATGAGCTGAAATATAACCTCGATCTTAAGATTGATATTTTCAAGATAACCTCCGCCTTAAGATCATTATTTGATAGAACTGAAAGATAATCTCGATCTTCAAATCGATATTTTATAAACTAAAAATAACCTCGACCTTCAGATCGGTATTTTATAGAATTGAAAGATAATCTCAATACTCAGATCGGTATTTGATAGAACTGAATGATAATTTCAACCTTCAGATCAGTATTTTACAGAACTGAAAGATAATCTCGACCTTCAGGTCGATATTTTATAGAATTGAAAGATAATCTCGATCTTTAAGTTGGTATTTTATAAAATTGAAAGATAACCTCGACTTTCAGATCAGTATTTGATAGAACTGAATGACAATCTCGATCTTCAGATCGATATTTATAGAACTAAATATAACCTCGACCTTCATATCGATATTTATAAAATAAAGATAACCTCAATCTTCAGGTCGGT
>KE504951.1:96049-118875 GCA_000441515.1 Elaeis oleifera
ATATATATATATATATATATACATACATACATGCATGTGCTTTCTTCTAGGTATGGTCTTCCATGGTGCAGTGATCTCGGAGTCTCGGTATAGTGTAACGAGTACAAGAAAATTAACTGGTAGTTAGGACATGCATCATACATAACTGTATCATTATGATAAATAGCAATATATAAGACTATCTATATTTGTATTATTCATAAATAATATATATTCATAACGTTATTATATCACCATAGGAACTCATCAATGTGCAGTTTATAATAATATTTCCTTTCACCAAATAATATAGTACAATAGGTAATTATTGTTTTTGGTCTTGTTCATTTTTCTATATATAAAAGAAAAAATATTCAAAATGATCTTTGCTTTCACTCTCTTTATTCGTGTTCTAGTGGATGGAATATAGAACCTATACTCCTTTTTTTTTTTGCTTCCTCTGTTCCCGTCTAATAGGATTCTTGTGAGTGGACTGTAAAGCATATGCTCCTCGTTTCACTTCCTCTTCCCCGTTATCCAAAGCCATAGTTTGTAAGTTGTCAAATTCAAAATCATTTGGTAATCATAAAAGTAGGATATTAATCTTCATATATATATACATTGCAAGTTTCTAAAAGTGCAGATGCTATGTCACTACTTAACAGAACATTGGTCCAGTATTTTTTTTTTTTTAATACTCTCCACCTAATCAAATGGGTTTAGAGTCACAAATTTGGCATTAATTTGAGAACAACTTGACTAATCTAAAGATCCACAATTTGGAAAAAAAATGCTGTGACCTTCTAAAAGTCAGCACCAACTCAAAAAGCTAAAACTTAGGGAAAAACTATTAAATATATGAATAATGTAAGCTAGCTAATTAATTGATGTATCATATTGAACAATTAATTATTTATTTCTTCATGTAAAACACCATCATCAGCTGGGACACACAATATAAATAAGGTATGGTTCTTAAGTACCTTTCTTGCACCAGACATGAGTAAATTATAGCTTCTATGAATTGTCAAATAACCATCGGCTAAGTTGTTCTTGCACCAGACATGAGTAAATTATAGCTTCTATGAATCGTTAAATAACCATCGGCTAAGTTGTTGTTAGAGAAAAATTCGGAGAATCAGTGGGCTGAGCAAAAAAAATTGAATGTACTTCAAGAACTTTTCAATAACTTCACAACTATTACCTGTTACCTTGGACAGATCTCATTCGTAAAATCCTACGGAGCCAAATCCCATACGGTATTTCATGATGCTATCTTTTTAATTCACCTCCACCTTAATAAAAGCTGGTGGGGCTTTGTCTCTCTCCCACCTGAGAGTCAAAAAAGAAGGTAGAAAAAAATAATAAGCGAAACTTTTCTAGCGGTTCAACGTCAGGAGTGAAGTATTTTACTTAATTAATAGAGTTCTGAAGGCTGGACCCCCTTTCTGAAAATCCAAGTTATTACAAGAAACCCTGGACAAAGTGTGATTCCACGCAAGAAACCTTACCATGCCTCCATCTCGGTGCTCTCTGTCTCATCCCGCACTTCACACAATACTGGGATAAGAGCACAAAAGTGGGTAATATCATTGACTGTCAGGTCAATGACGCCATTTGAACTATATGTCTCTAGAAAACGCGCAAAGTATTCTTAAGTTCTGACCGTTTGTCACAAGGAACTATGGTCTCTCTCTCTCTCTCTCACCATCTGAAGCTCTTGCAACAGGCCCAGCCAGTTAGTAGCTAAAGGTAAAGGTAATAAGAAGAGAAGGCCCTCAGCCGAGTTGGCCTTTTTGTGCTGTAAATGTCTCTCCTGTCCTTTTAATAAAACTTCAGGTGGCTGAGCTTTAATTCCTCAGCCTTGTATTCAATCAAAAAGAGACAGACCGTTTGCAGATCAAGTAAGTACTAATTATAGGACCGGTTTCACTACTTGTATGATTTTAACCTACATTTTACACGCAAAAAATCACAATTTCTTTACCCATCAAGGCATGAACCGCAAATAGGCAAAATGTTAGAAATTTAACAATAAATTTACCGTCTTAGTCACATATTAATCTAAAATCATGCTATCTATGCTTTTATTCTAACCCCACCCCTCTTCTTTTTAACAAGCACAACATATTTAATTTATGCAGCATCAACCGTTAGGAAAATAAAGAGAGTGTTTATTGCATGACCGATAGCCATCATCAATAAATTCTATTCCTATCACAGCATTAGTAGGTTCTCGATACGGCACGTTCCATCCAATTTTTTCTACTACGCAATGTACATGCATGGCCCACATGCTATTAGAACTGGCAATATGTGTTAGTCCGATATAACGTCACATAGCATAGAATTGCTTCTTATCAAAGAAAAGAGCAGTGTCGAATTGGTGTATGAAAATATATTCATGTTAATGATTTCATATTTCTATATAGAGGTGGATGTGTACATGCAGACAATTAAAAATTTATAGGAATAATAATCTAAATTTCCATTATTATCTCTTACCACTTAGAACCATATGATGTTTTACCTAGAATGTCACTCCAATATTAACCATGCTTTTCTACTGATGTTCATATTTATAAATTTATTGAATTCATAAATATCTAAATGTACAAAGAAAGTATTGTGGAGAGAAATTTTCATTAATCTGGTCAAATGAGGTTGCCCTATAAAGACAATATGGCAATGTACCAGAAAAACCACTCTCAAATCTGCTCGTGTCTCTTCCGACTTAACACCAAACTAAAATGAGAATTCAGTAACCACAATATTTACCTGCTCAAGAACAAAAAAATGGTACAATAATATCTTTACAAAGACAAAGATTACTTTAATTATCCACCTTTTTTTAAAAAAAATTCTTTATCTGAAATGCATGCATGCATGGTTGTGATCAAAGAATTACAGGGTTTATATGATTACTGTGGCCATGCCAGACATCACAGTAACATCCCCCAAACAATTAATATGAATTGTATTATTCGGATAAAGAGGTAATGCCCATAAACTTTCTCGACCTTCATGCAAGACCACCTTTCCTTGTGTTCAACTTCTTAGAATTCTCCATGCAAAAATGGTTTACCAAAAAAGAAACCCTAGAAGATAATGCAAATATTTTTTTAAAAAAAAACGGTGAACTCAGTGGCTTATGTGCACTCATTTTCCATATTACGTACATGTGCAACTACTGCATGACTACATGTGCACGAACATTAATGCATCGCTTCTTTATAGCTTCGGTGAGATGGGTGCCCATGGGAATGATACAAGAAGGACACCATTCATAACAACACCCTGGTGTGAGTCAAGAAGAACATTCAACTCAAAGAGGTGGCGATCGAAAGCATTCAATTCCTGCGGTGGGATGTATGCATATGTCTCTCCTTGTACTGTTATTGCCCTCCGAGAGTGCATGTGGAGACAGCACAGCGACGGCAGTTACAGTGGGCGGTCCGGTTGGTGCACCCGCCGCCCGCTTTAATGGTGGGAGATCACACAAGGGAAGATTCGATCGAGATGGGGCCGCAAGGACCGTTGGATCCATTAAATTCGGACCAGGACGGTCGGAAACTTTGACTTTGACCGCGACAGTTGACCGTTGACTCCTCTTGACTGGGGGGCAGGCCAGACGCTGGCCCAGTCGCCTGCCTGCCTGCCTGTCTCTTTGGTCGATGCTGGATGTCACGTGAGAGGCGCGAGAAGGCACGTGCCGGGCAGGGGCTGGGACGGTCCCGGTGCCGTGGACCTGGGCAGGGATCCCGTGAACACCAGGTGGGTGGGCTCTCTCTCTCGCATCTCAGGCTTTCACCATCTTTTGTACTTGGTTTATGGTAAAAGTCTCTTTCTCACTCGCTGGCATACAGGAAAACATCACTCTAGTGTGTGTTTCTTCCCCATTGTTTTCCCTTGAAATCTTAGGAGGATTTTCTAAGTTTGTTTGAGGCTTTCTTGATGATGCGAGGGTCACAATGGAAAAAAAAAAAGCAAAGGAAAAGAAAACAAAAAGATTTCTTTGACAGCTATTAACTGATCAGAACTTGGCCATATGTGCCTTTTTTCCTCTCCATTTGAAAGATCTCATGGTTTTAGATTGTCTAGATGTGACCCAGAACATCAACTTGGAGCAATCTAGTGGCATGAGCAAGATTGGTTTTGACAACTTTGATAAGATAGAAATCGCACATGGCATGATTAGCTGAAAAGATGGAGCATGCAGCTTTTTGTTGTTTGAACTTGACCAGGATGTTCAAGATCGTTCTCGATCTTGAATTTAAGGTCAAATTTGGCTCGCTTGTTATCTAATCAAGTTTGATTTTCGACCGAGCTCAATATGGCTCTATTTTGATGGAGTTGATGACTTTAAATTTGAGTTGAAACGAAGTCAAACTCATATCAAGTGCGAATCAAGTTTAGGTCAGGTTTATTGAAAACTTAATTCGAGATTGCTTTGAGCTTAGGTCGAACTTGTTTTACCACTAACTGATGCAAACAATTTAGATGATCCACAAATTCTTATTTCTTAAATGAACCAAAATTGGTAGTTTCGGTCGCAGCATTAGATTGAGCTGTTGATTATTTACTTAAGCTACATGTAGTATATATTATAACAAATACGTCTATTTCAAGCCTTGTTGAGTCTGGTTTATTTCTGATTTTTTTTTTCTTTTTTAAGCCTATGAACTGTGTTCAACCTCGGCTCATTTGTATTCCTACCAAACCTGAATTGGGATCTGTCAAGCTGATCTTTAAGACAAGCTCAGGATGCGTGGTGAGGAGGTTCGAATCTTGTATGAGCAAATTAGTAGAGCAGTGGTTGTATTAGAACTCCTAATCACAAATGTAAGCTCTGCAGTAGCCACTATTCATAGCAAAAGTTCAGTTCTATTTTGCCTGCATGTAGGTGACATTTTGATATTTGGAAGGAATCTGACACATAGTTTAATAGGCTTACTCAAAGAAAGGTGGAGATATGGAAAATATTTCACCCATAGTTTGCAATAATTGTGGAGGATAATGAAACAACGTTGGTGGTGATTCAAACCTGGATTTGCTCATACAAAAAGCCAAGCCTTGTTTGCCATAGTCTCATTGTTCCACAAATGTCTGCCATCAGATTAATCCATGTACCGAGAATCTGGCCTCCAAGGCTGCTTTCATCTGATACATCAATCACTTTCACACAAGCAACCAAATTAAGGCTAGTTACGGAGAACGCTCCAGTCCACATGAAACATGATATGAATGGAACCGCTTGAAAGGTGCTGATGCTGATTCAAGACAGGCTGCAACCTAAAACTTTTGGACTTTGGTGAGATCCAAAACAGCGGGCTTCCAAGAGATCATTAGAACTGTTTGCATTGCTGGTTTTCCTCATCATAATTGATGAACAGCTGCCCTGAATAACTTTTAAGCTTTATTCAAGGTTTTGCAGGGACAAAATTTTGCATTTATACAAGAAATATCATTATCGCGATCTCTTTGAGAGGGAGAGAGATAATAAGATCGTCATGATGCAGGCAACCAAAATCAGGAAACATCAACAGTCGCACAATATTCACCACAGGAAAAAAAGAAACTGCTTTCTTTCTTTGTTCAATAATACAAACAACAAATAATGGAAAAGCCAAAGAAATTCATGGTTTAAGAGCCACATTCCCAGCCTTGTAAGCTCTTAATCTGCCGAAACTGAAAACAATCAACAAAGCATCCCAATATCCTAATACTGGTTAATAAATGGAAGCCTGAACAGGATTATTGAAACAGGCCCTCATTAGTTACATCCCCCTGTCATTGATCCATCACTTGACGTTTGAGCTTCCAATTTGCATTTGCATGTGATTATTGGCAGTATTAACCAGCTTCGTATGCGATGGAGCCCACTGGGAAAGTTAATTACATGGATTCGTCTTCAGACAGCTTTTTCTTAAGATCCTTGAGTGCATGAACTACTTCAGGGCCTAGATTATGCTGGAGCAGTTTTCCTTGCATGGAAGTTGACCTGCCAGTTTGATGAAAAAGTTGAATCAGAAAAACTGCCGAAAAGGACAATTTCTACATAAAAGTTCGACTGCAAGATACAAAACTAATAGCCCGCAGATCAATTATTTTTATATTTCACAGCATATGTTCTAGATGTGCAAGATGTTAGGTTGCTTGTTCACATAGGTAACCAGAAGCGTACAATAACAGCTTATTATATCACACAAAACCATCAAAAAAGCTATAGCAGTCACATGCCGGTTAATGATTTCTGTAACCATACTGGAAAGAATAACAAGCTATAATATTTTAATGATTTAAGTCATGTCTGAGAACTTTAATGTTGAAGCTAACAAGATTACTTACAAGGATGATATTTAATTGAGAGAAGAGTCTTGCTTCACGTGGTTTGACCGGCAAGGTCATTTTTTTAATCCAGCATTGAGGTTTGAAAAGTCAAGATCAGAGCATACTTCAGTCAGTGGGAAGAATTAAAATGCTAAAAGTTGGTCCAAAACTTATAAGAGAAAAAATCCAGGGAACTCGGTAAAAAAATCATGTAGAATAAAATTAGGATATATGACAACTATTTTGATAGATTTTGGCAAATTTTTTCCTTTTTTTTGTTACATGTAATCAAAAAAACACAGCGAGGTTTCTGACTTCTAAGTTTGAAAAGGGTGCTATTTGATACGCCATGAATGAAATGCCATTGAAATTGCATTTTACAAACAAAATATGAATTCTTTTTTTTTAAAAAAAAAACCACCTATATTGATGTATTAGTTGGTTTCTGGTCCATTCTCATCAATTTCGTGAGGATCACAATAGATGTAGGCAACATACCATATGTGATGATAAGCAAATTGGTGGAAAATTATGTCATGCACTGCTTATTCATGACAAAAGTAAAACCCTTCCTAATCCATTTTCTAGAGTTGATGTTTGATGGGCATAATTAGTTGTTCTTTCCAAGACCATCATCACCAGTTGCTTGCTTTACTTGGTTTTGGCCAGCAACTTGCAATTTGTTAATTTTCTAGTGAGTGGATTTGCTTGGTGTAGGTAATAAAATTAGAATGTTTAGGAATTAAATGAATAACCTTCGCATTGACTATCTAATTCACTCTCCTTTTCATGCCGGATCAAACCATATTGCAAATTGGTTATATGTCTACCAGTCCTCAACTTGCTTATGTTCTAGCAAATGAGATAACCATGACTAAACCATATTCCCCTGGAATGCAAAATTTCTTCCATGCTGTCCCTCATGATACTATAGGGACAAAAGGTCTTTCATTATGTACCCAACAATAGGTCCATTAAGCTTCTTATTTTGAAAAACCTTGTCTGAAAAATATTATCTGGAGGATTGGCATGGGTACCAAGCGTGCAGGTGTCCTAAAATCACCAACACTTTAACCTCCAAAAATAAACACTTCTGCACAAAACAAAGCAATAAAACAAACATACTTGTACGATTGAACAATCTTTACTTGGTCAACTATATCTTTTACTAAAAAGTTCACATATATGTTATGTTTTGTTAATATTAAAAGTAGCAAAGGACAGAGAAAAGTGTTGATTAAAATATCAAAAATAGGTTAGTACATTTAGCACATGCAATAGTTTGAAAACCAAAATTCCATTGCTTTCACTAAGGTGTACTTTATTTGTCACTCCAGATAGCCATGCTTAGTGCCCAGTGTTCTGTCAAATGTAATCAATAAACTCCATTATCTACTGGAATTTTGGGCAGGTCATGCCATATTCTTCACAACTCTCTTCTGCAGACACATGATATATATTTTTTAAAGAGATCAACTTGGGCAGGGTTCTCAAATTTGAAGTTAGCTAGTGATATACTCAGCATGTGCCTGAAGTCAAACACTAGTCAGATCAACTCCCCAACAACATAAACCTCACCACTGCACACCAAGTTGAATAGAAGCCCCACATGGCTATCAAAATTTTCACATGGAGGTTTACCAACTACTTTTACCCATATAAAACTTTGCAGTGGCATTATCAAACAATTAAGATAAGTTCACATTCAGGCAACCTTCTTGATTGTTATCTAGCACCTAATTTTGGCATTGGTCGTTGCAGTAATTCGGCAACATTTTGAAGATAGGGTCTACATTTGAATTCCATGGTGGAGATTATCAACAGGATCCAGATGGTGAATATTGCCTTTGACATGTGAAACTCAAGCAAGTTTTGGCCCTTTTGCGCCAAATAGCACATAAACCAAAAAACATGTTACTAAGGTTGTGAATACCATGAAGAAGACCAGACTGTAGGTTCTTGTACAAAAGCCACTTATGTGGTCAACAAAATATCCTATATAAAGAACACGAAAGATGATACAAAACCAGTGCACACATAAAATAATAGGTCACTAGAATTTTCTCTAGATAAATATTATGTGGAAGATAAAGAGCTACATCAAAAATGTTTATGTAAATAAATTAAGATGGCATAGTCATGTGAAACAGAGATCAAGGGTGACCATAATAAAGGTCAATATAGAGAGAAACATGAACATGAACAAAGTAGCAGAAAATAATTTATTGAAATTACAGTCACTGAGAATTAGCCCCTTGTATGATACATGACTATGAAAAGATGGTTATATCTAAGGCAATTCTTTAGCTTATGATAAAGTATAAACCCAAATCCATGTTTTGAATTTTACATTGACCATGCATGGGATGCACCAGTCAAGCCAAGTAACCTGCAGCACATCAAATGGTACAAATTTTCTCTAGCATGCAATTCTCTTCTCATGCATCAATTAGCTCAAACAATGAGAGAAGTATCAAACCTATGTTCATTAAGCAGCTGTTCAAACTCCCTTTGCGAAGCTTTTATCTACAAATAATCAGATGAGAAAAAATTCATGAGACAAAAGGCAAGAAATCATCCATGAAGCCTAACATAGTATCTAACATGGCGAGACAACCAAATATATTGTTAGGAATCATCAAATTGCATGGTCTGCTGTACCGACCCACACCGTTCAGTACAAAGTGTATCGTACCATCCCAATCTCCTACTGGTACCCTGTCTTGTACCATACTGACCCTTGGTATCCTATTTCATACCAGAACAAACAATGTACCGACACTGTAATAGCATAGTACCGGTTCCGATATCAAGACAATGAATCAAGATTTTGAATACCAATATCGATAGCCGTTCCGACCGACTGGCGGCACGGCACGAACTGACGAAGAGATGAACCGAAGACGAGAAAAAAGAAGAAAAGAGGAAAAGAGAAAACAGAGAGAGGAGGGAGGGAAGGAGGTTGAGGCGACAGAGACGCCACCGATGGCCACTTAAGGGTTGCGCGGGCCCTCGAAGGGCCACGGTGGCCACCGCGGCTCCGCATCGTCTGCGAGAGAAAAGAGAGAAGAGAGAGAGGGGGGAGAACCGGACCGAAGGGGGTCCAACGGAGAGACTGTCGAAGGGCCTCCGATTGGCCGCAATGGCTGTCGGGTGGCGTAAACGCCACCTCCGGCTTTACAGTCGTGAACAAGAGGCTTTTTTAAGCCTCCTGTTTCAAAGATTTTTTAAAAAAGCCTGACAACAGTGAAGCCAACAAACTCACGCCACCTCCGGCTCCGCAGCCATGAAATAGGAGACTTTTTTAAGCCCCCTGTTTCAGAAATTTTTTTAAAAAAGTCCGATAACAGTGAAGCCGGCAATGGGTGTGCCGACTTCACTATTTCTGAACTTTTTTAAAAAAGCATTGAAATAGTAAAGCCGGCAAACCGATTGCCGACTTCACTGCTTTTAAATTTTTTTAAAAAGTTCTTAAAAAGTGAAGCCGACAAACGAAGTGCCAGCTTCACTGTTCATCTCCCTTTTTAAAAAAAGACCGACGCGTGAACAAGGACAGTCGCTCCTATTTCGCGACTGCGACTCCGTCCGCGCCGCTTCCGCAGCCTGGTGGCCATGACTGCCACCCAGAGATCTCTAATGGCCCCTCCGCCATCCCATCATCTCACCTCCGGCGGCCTCCCTCCTCTCTCTCTCTCTCTTTTTCGCTTGTTGCAGCAGCCCTATCGGGCAAAACGAGCCACGGAGGCTTCTACGGCCCTCCAACGGCCACAAAGAGCCACTGTCGGCCTCCGCCGGCCTCTCCCTCTCCTCCTCTCTCTCTCTCTTCCTCTGTTTCCCTCTCTTTCTTCTCCGACACCGGCGTGTGCCATCTATCGAAACCATCTCGATTTCCGTTGGTCCAATTCGGCATACCCGAACCGTCCGATTTGAGACAATTTTGAAAACCATGCAATGAACATTGTTGTCATATAATAAAAGAAGGCTACTTCTAGGAATTGATGCATCCCTCTCATTAAAAAAAAAAAGAAAGTTAAACTTATTTGGCTGCTCTCGTCTCCCCCTGAGGTGTCCAGGCACAAATATATCACCCAAACAGAAAATTCCTTTAGAGAACATCTCAAGTCCAAGATCATTTACTTTGAGTTTCTATGGATAATATAACCCAAGGTTTTATGTTCATTATGAAGCTTACATTCAATACTTATGATTTCACAATGACATTCATGCGTCACCTTCACAATGGTACTGGTTTCTTCCATTACATTTTGAAGGGCTTGTATCTTTTAATGAATGAATCAGAAATCTTGAACGTTGCGATCCAGATGTTGGATGGGCAATTTAATAAAAAATAATTTATTTGATAGAAGCAAATAGTGAAGAAACATAATTTAAAAAAAAATCCACAATAGAATTTCTAGAAAGCATAGAACTCGTGAGATCAAGGTGTGAGACTCCAGTATTCTCCTAGAGTAGAGAAGAGATAAGGGAAGCATGTGAGGTTTTGATAAGAAATTGTATCCATATATAAGGCACATGTTATAAGCCAAAAGATGAAATTGAAATTCAATCTCAAAAAGCAAAAAATTCTAATATGTAGGGGTGGCAACAGATCAAGTCGGGATAGATATGGGTCAGGTTTAGACAAAGGCATTAGGAAAACATGTCAAATAGAACAAGTAGGTAAGTCACCTAACCTGTTTATCAAACAACAAAGCTCGACCCAACCCATATAACCCATTTAATAAATAGGTCATATAGAATCAGGTCTACGATAATAGGTTAAACGAGCTTAAATGGGTTAAATATGTATTAAACAGTTTAAGTGGGCTCAATAGGATGGGTTGCAACTATTGCAATCCAACCTAATTATTAAACAGGTCGAAATGGGTTAGACGAATCATGACTCTAAACCTAAACCAAATTGCGGGTCAAGTCGACTTGTTTACAACCTGAACCTATTTATGCCAAACCAAAACCCTTGCATCTCAAGTTGGCAGGTTGAGTCATAAAATGCCACCTCTACCTATATGTTATCTATGCTTCATCTAGAATGAAAGATGCAATAACTGGTAAAAGACAAGTGTCGGGATCTCTTAATGTAAGTCATTTAATATTATTCTCTATAAATTCTACCACCATTATATGTATGTTGGCAGGAAAAAAGGAGAGATGAATAAAGGAGAAATAAGTGGTTATTTAATCAAACTTACAATCATATTATTTATAACTTCACATTCCTTCAGCATCAATCAAAGAAGAGCGACAAAGAATTATGATGAATAAAGCAGAAAGCAAGTCAAGGGAAAAGGAGTTTACCACATATGCTATATTTTGTAAACAAGCTCAGATTGTATAACTTGAAATCACAAGCATTGCAGCATTATACAAAATTTCTTCTACCGCAATGTACCATAGCATATACCAGATTTTGTTAAAGCAAACTCACAATCATGAATGTTCGAATAGTGAGCACTATCTACAGCATCATAATAAGCTAAAAGAAGCACAATCTGCAGTTATCCTATTGAACCCTAAATCAGCTATTACCATTAATGAAGTTGACATTCATAAACCATCAAACAGACTAAATAAAGGGCAGTGAGTTAAAAATTTCATGAATTACTTTATCATTGACTATAAATGGAAGACATAGCAAGCATGTCTCACCTCCGACACTAATGCTTTGCAGCTCCAAACAAAAGCACCCTAACAATGTAAATGCAAAGCAAACAGCATCACCAAGCATAATCTATTCATCACTAAATATAATAATGTTAGTACCTTGATCAAAGAAAGGAAAGATTTTAAAATCCATTGACTATGATTCATGCATCCCATGAAGCAATCCTTATATGAAGGTAATAAGTACAATGCTTTATAGGAATTAAAATTTTTGAGTCAAACACCGAGACTATGAAGAGTGAACAAAAGAAAGCTTTAACCTGAGTTTTAGTGGAATCTCAAAGACTGAAATGGAGAACACCTGGAATTTCAAGTTCACAAAATGTCCCAAATTAAACAAGGATAGTTATCAAAGCTCAGGGAAACCTTGTTCTTTTAGATTACCCTGTACAAGATAAGTTGATGAAAATAATGCCGAGCCAGCCCCACATGAGCAGGGAAGCTGATTTGTTAAATAGTCTAATGACATATTTAATGCTTGTCTCTTCAGCATCATTTATGCACGAGACGCTACCAAAGCAGCTTCACATGAGCAGGGAAGCTGCTTTGCACAAGCACTTCAAACTTCAAAGACCAAAGCAGTACTCCACGAGATGCTAGCAAAAAGCTATAGGATAGTCAATCTAAAGAAATAAGACAGTAAAACTTCATATAAAATCGTAAATCTTAGTAGATATCCAGTGATTAAGGATGATGAAATTATTAGGTCTTACTAGTCATGGATATAGAGAGGGTGGAGGAGCACGATTTAGGAGATTCTACTTCAAATGGGGTACTGCCAGACATATTTGTCAGTGTGGGTTAGATCGTCTTCCATTCCAGCACATGCCATATTGCATGTATCATGCTGGCAAGATAAGGGCATGTATCCTCTTATTGTGTTTTTTGTCTGTGGCAGGCATAGATTGATGCTTGGCATGCCCCAATTTTGTTTGACTAAAGCCTTTGCTCATGGCTGGACACATGACTGCCACAATACATATTGTGCAAGCCAGTGACCAGCAGTGGCACAAAATGCAGTTTTTTAATCCTTCCCAAACCCTCTAATTTAGCCAAATCTGACCAGTTTCTGAAAACTACGGGATCAGAATTAGGCAACAGTCTATGGAAGGTGAACCCAAGTATATAAGAGCTGTCCTTACGATAGAACTTTGCAAGAGTATCAGCATGATACAAGGAAGTATGTTCTACCAGCCTGAATCAAAGTGTACTGTTCCATATTGAAGTGTGATCATAGGATTATCTGGCAAAAACTTGTTGCACTGAAATTATATTCATGGATTTTCTTTCTGACTCTGGTTATATGGTGATCCTACATTAGCTTTGAAAACAGAAACTTTAAGTTTGTCACTACACCTACTCAAAGTAGTAGATATTACATACCTAGATGCCAGAATACCAAGGTAGTGGACTCAAAATAGAGATAGTGTCATTGTAGGACTGATTCATAATGAAGTTAAAGATATCAGGACCGAAATAAATAACTATATCTGCAAATTTTAAATATAGAAAGGTTGATGCTGACAAAACTGTTAGGCAAAGTTTTGGCCAGTGAAGATGTTAGCTGTAAATGTTGATGAGTGAACAACTGCTACGGAGTCATCCTCATTAGTCTTTAGATCTTTCTATGTGTGTCAAATATTAATGCTGGAGATGTCTTGTTTCCAGAACTATGCGCTGCGTTGTTGTAAGTTACTGAATTGTTAAGTATGCTATATCAGTCATAACTGCAGCTGGTTTGAAGAAAAAATATAAACCAGCTGTGGTTATGACATTCATTTATGGCATCCTGGCCTCAGGCTTAAACTTCTTTTCTTGTTACTCAAGGGACTGATCCAAAATCTGGCAGGCACTCAAATTCACACTTCGTTTACATCCTCCTCATATATGGTCTTTCTTTATTAGAACATTACTTTTTGTAATAAGATGCAATTTTGGCAAATCTATCGGGTCCTTATATATTAAGGTAGTCAAGCATCTAAACTGATGATGGAGGAATGAGATCCTATGGCAGTGCCTTCTTTACCCGCAGGTGCTGTTTCTCATTTACGATCAGTAAAGCTGTGCTCCACTAAACTAGAGGAAATAAAGTTGGCTTGCGCCTGTTGCAATTTTTGTGATAGCCCTATTTCAAATTTTGATGTAGATGCCACCAATATTTGCAGTTAAGATATTCTCAGCAAAGTCAAGTTTGATTGTTCCCAAGTGTGCCCCTCCGTTCTTCGGATTGAGGAGGTTTTCTGTTCAATCATTTTCCTTCGGGCCTCAGTTTAAGTTTTGCTACCTATGTAATCAGCATTTCTTCGCAGGAAGCATGAATGGTGAGATTGAGAGAGAGGGCAAAATGGAAGGGGTATCCGTTACGAAACATCACATACTTGGAAGGCCTGAGAAATGTTCATGTTAAACACATAAACACTTTATTTTGCATATATTGCATCTAATAGAATATCCTGATAAAAAAATGACACCGTGCATGCAGGCCTTGCCTCTTATCTTAGAAGAATTGTGTGTATGCTATGTGATGTCACTAAACATACTAGTATTCTAAAGGCAAAAGTGTAATGCATCAGCATAAATGGAAGTATAGAATATTAAATAAATAAGTATAAATGATGACAGAACTCAGATGCCATAAATGGAAGTATAGAAATTAAATAGATCAGTCACCGGTTCTAGGCATGGCAACAATATAAGCAAAAACAGACAAAAAAAGTCGATCAAGTGAATACTGCTCCATATGCTGCTTGCTGCTGGCATGCATCAGATGTGACAACCCAAACTTTTGGACAGCCATCCTCCCTCAAAGCTACAACCTGTATGGATGTATCAACAAGTTGCTATCGACCATCAACAAGATGAGAAGAATATAACCATATACAGAATCTTTATAGTTTGTATGACATAACATAGATCAAACAATGTATGCTAGAAAAACCAATTTGTATGCCTTAAGCAGAAGACAGAAGAAAGCAACAAAGAGCAAATTAAAGCGCATGCAACATGACCACAAACAAACCACAATGAACTTATTAGTAATAAAACTTTTTAGACATATAAGCCACAGTAATAACACAATCAAAATATGCACTTTCAAAAATATATCTTTAATGAAAGTGCTTCTGCACTTTGCTGACATAATAGGTGTACAACAAAACTAGCCAAGTATAATGGGAAACCATGACTTTATTCCATAGGTAGGTTGGAAGCATTACAGAGCAAGTACAATTGCAGAAGCAAAATTGTAAAGCAAGTATGGATCCGAAGTAGATTATTCTGGCTGCTGAAACCTAAATGATGAAAAAGGTTAGAAGGATGAAAAGTGAGGTTTATTATTTTTTTAAAAGATCTGAAGAGAAACAGTCTCCTGGATCATGAGATGAATTTGACTGAGGCATGATTAATGGTATTAAACAAGGTAGGCCACATGCCCGCATGGAAATTTCTCACACAGAATTCATACTGCAGAAAGAAGCAAAAATAGAACTAAAGGCAATTGTAAAGGTAAAGGGAGCCAAGGTTGGGAAATAGTTAAGAAGCACCAAACCAACATCTAACCTAAAACCCAACATACCAGATAATTAATACCCTTAATAACTTTTGCACTTAGTGTAAATCCAAATTAGGAACTCTATGAGATAGTTGTGAAGATGACTCTTATATTGATGAGGTAATCTATAGAACATTTTTTCGTTTTAATAAAATTGTAGACTTTGAATAAATGGTTGTAAATTCTATTATAAATTATCTTATTAGCTGAGCTTATTTTCTTGTATTTTTTCCCCTTCTCTTAGGCACAATATGTTAGTGGATTGGTGAAAGCAAAATGGAGGATAGGATTGTTCACCAAAATTCTATTGCATTCGAAAATTTATCACTATATTTCCTTTGATGTAGTTGGACTTATTTTAAGTTGGAATTATTATGTTTGTTGGATGGTTGTATTATTATTTTTGGAGTACTGAGTTTGTTCGATGGTGGTGTTATTAGTTTTATATAAATTTATTGGTTGAGTTGGTATGAATTATATGATAAAATTATGGATGATGTCTTTAATTTAGTTATTTGTACATTAAAATTTGAAATGAATAAAAAATTAAAAGGTTTTTGGTCTTTCGGTTTCAGTTTTGCAGTTTTTTTAGGTGGTGGTTATATTTTGTTTATTTCAAAAATATTCGGTTTGGTTTCAGTTTTCAAGAAGTGGTAGTGGATTTTGGGTTCAGTTTGGTTTTTCATTAGCCGCAACGAATCCGCCCCATTGACATCCCCACATATTATCATGAATCACTCGAAATCAGAGTGCATACCATACAATACCGACCTATTCCGCTTGATTTCAAGCAGTACTATGACAAAAGGTCAGAAAAAAGGTCAGAAACCATATGAAATCAATCATACTATACTGAATTGGTCACATACCAATATGGTACCTAGTATTGAGATTGCAGACCTTTCTCTAACCATTTGCATAATTCCGCTGGAGTACTCATGGACTCTTTTTGAACTCTACGACCAATGTATGACACATATCTTATAATGTTTAAGTGATCATGAAAGGAAAATCCATGTATTATACTAAAAATATTTATAATTACATATAAATGGCTTTTGGGCATATTCCTTACTCTGCATGGACCTCTATTCCTATCCAATACTCTGATATCATCTGACCTGCATTTTTTATGTAAAATAAAGAGGTACAGTAATAAATCAAATACAGAAATGTAAACAGTTTGCAAGTTAATGGTTGAAGGGGGAGAAAACAACTTTAATTGCAACCTACCAGTCACATTCTAATTTCTTGATTTGGGGTACAACATTTTATGTATACTGTAGACAACATTAATAAAAATACCCTCATTCATTTCTATGACATGTAATGTGCCTTTGCCATGAATCGAGAGATACATCTCAACATAGGCATGGTGGAATTAGAAAGAATTTACAAAAATTATTACTCCATGCAGTACTGATGAGAGAAACATGCATGCATGTAGTAGTATTTCCTTGCGCCATGTATTAACCAGTCATGAAAGAGGCTGAAATCATAGTTGTTATGTGTCATGCCTACTGGTAAGCATCAACCTAACCTGCAGGCAATACACCAAAAAAGAAAAAAGAAAGAAAGAAAAGTGTAAGATTTTACTTTATCTTTGGAACAAGTTAAATACCTCTTTTTCAATCCAAGCATCAGCACATGTGTTGCTTGAGAAAATTACATCAATCCTGTCCCATTAGAAAAGAAAAAAAAAACTTTAAAGACAATTTTGGCAACAAGGATAGCCACCATGCAGCAGATAATGATCAAAATTGTCCACCAATGTGCAATTTCTACTTCGCAAAATTACACCAATAGCTGTAAACACAAGCAAGGTGAAGCTATGGGCCTATGCTCACTTTTCAATTAGTCAAACTCCTTTTGGTTTTACATCTCGTAGTGATGGACCTAGTTGCATTAAAAGTTCTTGCTTCAACATAATTCTAAAGTTGAAATCAACATAGCAGCCACATTACTCTGACATATACATAATATATGCAGTGTGATGTATTCTACCCATGAAATAAACCTAATGTGATCTTTGAGAGCTTGCCATTATAATCAAGTTGACAATTCACACTGACATATAAGTGAATCAAGACAATAAGTGAGACGAGTCAAATAGAATCAGATTAGCTAAATAAATAATTAATGTAGAGGGAAATTGAAGCCATGACCTTCATCAAACTTTCTGACACCATAATAATTAACCGTTAACCCAAAATCTTAAGCTTAATGTGTATCATGCTTAAGAAGGTAGCCCTCCTCCAGTAGCTAAACCCCCACTCGCCCCCAAAATAAACAGTACTCAGAAAAAAAAATGATGAAGGTCAGATTTGATAGGTCGGTTCCTATTCAGCCTAAAGTCTACCCTCCAGGAATCAGTGCTTATTGCTAAATTGGTTAGCCAAGAAGAAAATTTTGGCAAGTGCAGACACCACCATTAAGTCTATAGATCAATTCACAAATAGGGTTACTTCTTCAATTGCAGGGTTTAAAGTCACGTAACCATGTAGAGACACTCTTGGCTCCCATGAATCTACAGAAAAGAAGAGAAGACAGGAACTTTTTAGAGGAATCTGCCATTATAATAAAGGTACTCAACTATCAGCCTCATGGGGAGAATTCTATTGTGGATAGACATAAGTTGGTAACATCCTAAAACAGAATTACACATCATAAATTTGGTCATGTAAAATGGATGGTGAGCTTTTAAGAACCTTTTAAGTTCCACCATTTGTAGACACCAAAATCAATACAGAGATCGCAACCCAAAATGTGAAACCAGGATGTTGTCAGCTTAAAACATTGGCATCTAGCATCATGACTTGGAGTTTCATGTTTAGGAGACCTGATCATAGTTTTCTGGCACTTCAAGTGTCCAACTAGATGTCCCACAGATATGTGATGAATTTTGAACAGAATTTGATTAACATCTTCATGAGCCTAGCATAGCTACTGCATTTTAAGTCCCATACTTTCAGTTAAGTGCTAAATCAGTTAACTTTTAGCAAGTATAACCATGGTTCACTGAACCGGACTGAACCGCCCAGTTCGCCCGTACCGAGCCAAACGGCATGGAAACGGTCCGGTTCAGCCCTGATTTTCGAATCAAGGCCCGAACCGGGCTGAACTGCCCGGTTCGGTACGGTTCAAGGCTGAACCGATCGGTTCCACATTGTTTCTTTTTTTTTTAGTGTCGGTGGTGGGGAGGTTTCCTCTCTTTTTTTTGGGTTTTTAATGCCGATATGGTACGGTACCATACCACACCGTACTGGCCAGTACCAGTTCAGCCTTCCTTGAGTACAACCAAAAAGCCTTATCCCAGCTATGATATGTTGGCCATACCAATCCTCCATCATTCTACACATGATGTTCTAGGACAGGTTCAGCAAGTATTGAAGCAAATTCACAATTTCATTAGATGATGAGGCTATATACAGTAAGATAGCATCAATATGCATAATGACAATTAAATAAAAAAAATTAATTAAAGCAACAAAAAGCTCGGCAATATTTTATAACAACATCCACCCTACACCTTGGTTCCAAAATTACAAAGAAAATATTGATAGGATAATAGTAAAATGGTAATGGAGGACGCCGAGTAGAGAAATTGGTAAGTATTTGGGGGTTTGTACTAGGGACCTTGGTAAGAGCCCAACCTCACCCTGATCTTAGCCAAAATATCTCCTATCCTAGTTCTCAAAAAAGTAAAATGTTCATGATTGATGAAAGGAATAGCCATACCCAGCAAAACTTTCCTTGTGACTTGGGAGCCCAGACATCCTAGCATCAAATACCACCACAACTTTTACCTCTGTACAGCTTGTAAAGGCAACAGCATAAATTGGCAAAGTATACACATGTAAATATTAGAAAAATGTATACAAAGATTAGAAATTCATTCTGATAATTCATGACTAATGGTCTGAAACTATATGACCTCTTGAATTTGGACTTCTGCAATCCATTATGCTTAGAAGTAACTGCTGGCCTAGGTAATATAGAGTTGATTGAGAAAGCAAGCAGTGCATGCACATTTCTGAAGTTTCGATTTGCCACCACATAAAACATAGCTTAAGGGACATAAAATCAAGTGATATCAGCTGATTAAGCATGGTTTAATATAGATAAGACAAACCAAGAACATATTGCGAATCATAAACCAAGCTTAGGCCTAACTCAGGCCCTAATCTCATCCCCAGAGCGTAACTCACATGACAATGTTTAGACCAAACCAATTAAAACTATAAGCCAAGCTACAAAACTGGCAATAGCCGCTATTCAGCATCAGTTAGTCAACCCCTAAAATTGCTGCAGTGGACCAGCAGTACCTGCTAAGTGTAATAGGATCTAACTAAGCTCATAAAATTGATACAAATAGTTGGATCTCTCTGTGGATTGAAAACATAAGTTCACTCAACCAGTCTTTCTGGAAAAATCTCTAGGGTTATATGAGCTAGAGAGTTAAGGACTACTAGACCAGCTTCTTTACAAATTAAAATTCAGATGGCCAAAGCAGGAATAGCTAGGTTTTTTTACAGGTGATGGAAGACAACCTTATCACCTTCAATTAAGCAAGAAATAATCACTAGGGTGGTGCATAATGAAGAACAGCCTGCACAACAAAGAAGAGAAGATAACAAATACTCAAAGATAACAATAGGATAAACCTTTCAGCACACTGAATTCCATCAACTCATCAATAAGTTTTTGGCGAGCAATATCAAGCCTTCCTTCATGAAATGCTTCTTAATTTTGCCCAGTAGCCACAGACATTGTACCCATCAACAAGCAGAACTGGAACGGCAGTGTCCAAGCCCTGGTTTGTACTAGACAAAACCAATGAACATTTGAATCCAAATTCTTCAGCAATTACTTTGTAGCATATCATCACAAAGCACCAATGAATTCAAAATGAACAAACAGAAAATTAGATGAGAAGATTAAGTGCTGACTAATAAAGGTTTATAGTCGGGTCTTTATAGAAATCTGTATCTTCTGGAAGCACTTCTTTCACTGCCTTCTTTTGCGGTAACTAGTAGCAGGCTTAGGCATATTAGATTTCTGCTTTTGAACTCCTGCAATCCAGCATAAGAGATGTGAACAAAAAATTCATTTATGATGAAATTTAATCTAAACAAGCTAATCTTTGATCAGACATTCCATCTAATCAAGAAGGAATTTCAAATGACAAAGAAATTGATGGAACCTATCCTAGAAGCCAACGGTTAATAATACCTACCCGCCATGAATAACCCATTTATGGATGATGTGAAAAACAACAATGTAAGGATATCCACACCAAAAGGGGAAGTTGGAGACCATCGCTGCTGTGAGATGCCCCTCCAATTGGATTGTAAACAAGAAATGTGACAGTTAAAATGCTTACCTCCATAACCTTAGAAACTGCAAATTATGTTTAACATTTGACGTAATCCTTGGAGGAGCTTGATCAGGACCCTGAAAGCATGGAGTGCCAGATTCTGATGTCATGTGAAAAAAAAAAGAATAATTAACAAAAAAAAAAGAATCATCTACTGTGACAAGGTAATCTCTAACAAAAATAATCTGAAAGAGAACTCTTTTGACATCATCAGCTAAGAACAACAACAGCAATGCCCCAGAGCATTAATAATACAGCACTGGAATCTTGATATTCAGTCAATGCATCAGCAATTCAAGTAAATACTCAAACCATACTAATAAGGGATTACATGAGTTCTGTTGGACAAATGTGCATGTTGACAGATTCCTCGAGACGTCTAAAATTCACTCTGCCTTTCTGCACCTGATACTAGGGAGAAAAACTAATGGTCTCCCTCGAGCCTCAGAACCAGGGAAAGGGTCACAAAGGCATGCCTCCATAGCAGCACACGAGCATATGCAATTGCAAAACTTGAAACTATTAAAATAAATGGAGGTTTGGTTATCATGGACACAAAATAATCTAAAGACATGAAGATATCTCTTCTAGGCGAAAGGTTACAAGAATGTATGGGCGATAGGAGGAAGGGCAAGCAGTAATTTTAGATCAACTCGATGAATAAGGGGACAATGGAGTTGTCCAAGTACCAGCACCAACTCCAAACGTGAAATTGGGCCCATTTCCAGGTTACATTAGAATCCAGAACCAGTTCGGTCATGTCAACAGGTATAACAGGGGCGAAATTTACCCGAATTCTATTTATTTGGAGACGATTCAAACCCATATTTGATAACTAAACTCATGCTATCCTCCTTCAAGTTAGCACATCAGGAATTCACCATATACTAAGCTTTTTTCAGGAAAGAAAAAAAAAGAAAGAAACTTTGATATCTTCTGCGATAAATCCCGAGAATTTAAAAAAGAAGAGATTAAAAGAGAGACCTTCTGGGGCTGGGACTTCTTGCTTCTGACCATGACGACGGGAGAATAAGAAGAAGAAGGGATGGAGGGAGAGGCGAAGGCAGTTCTCATGGACGCGTCTCCACCCCTCTCATCGGCAATCGCAACTCGTCTCGCTTGCCTCCTCGCGCCGGTTACCGCAACGGCCGATAGCTCCTTCGTCTCTTTCTCATGGATGCGGTGATGAGATTTAGGGAAAGCAGTATGCGGGCGTCTACATGCGAAGGGTTTCCACACCACATGATATCCCAAATATAAATGGGAGGTTTGGTGTTTCCAGGCAAGACACGAGCCGCGGCATCACTGTCACCCATGCACGAGCGACAACAAGGCACTCCATCTCTTCTCCTTTTCCTTTTTTTTCCCGGAACTTCTTTCCAGTACTCGAGTTACATGAGCAATGTTGGACCACTAGATGGTTGGTTTATCTTCTTTTTTTTTTCCGGCAAAAAGTTGGTATCCTTTAATTCCTCTAAATCCTCCCCATTACGTTGATGAACTTGATTGGTGATCGTTGGGCCACATAATGGTTGGTACGCCTCTAGAAAAATGTAGTTGGATTGGAGTGGATTTTCCTTTGGATTCACATAATGAGCAGCTTATTTAGATAGGCTAGTATCAACCCCATACCTTCTCAACCCAAATCTTATAGGGCAAAAGAGATCCCATGGATTTTTCTCCGTTTTACGTGCCAACGGTTACACATATAAGCTGGACAAACCAACAGGCATTTCCTACAGGAAGTCTAGCTACTATATTTCCCAAACAGACCCTTGCATCGATAAAAGTAGGAATTGATCCTAGCTCTACATGAGCGCTCAAAAACAAAAATCACTATCAGGGTAGCCAGATTAAAACTCCAATACATCTGGTTCTTCCTTCTTCTTCTTCTTCTTCTTCTTCTTC
>KE504951.1:130611-156350 GCA_000441515.1 Elaeis oleifera
TCTCTCTCTCTCTCTCTCTCTCTCTCTCTCTCTCTCTCTCTCTCTCTCTCTCTCTCTCAAGGAGAATTCTCCTTTCAATATATGACATAATATGACTATTAATAAGCTCATCACCAAGTGTAGATAGTTTAATATTACTGGAACAAATGCTTAAGTGTTCTAATTAGTGATCTGACATGTTTGTTGTTTTTTCTTTCAAACACTTTTTCTTGGTAATCTACTAGGGTATTCCATCAAGAATGAAGTCTGCCGTTGGAAATCCTAATATGTCCAAGTAATTTTGTGAAGGTTGTCTTTGAGATGAAGACCATACCTGAAATAAAAAATGGTTTTTGGATTTGAATGTTGCAAACGTATTGTGCTTTCAGGTGGGGACCATGTGCTGAACGATCCCATTTTTACGGGACCTACTCAAAGGATGAGTATAAATTAGGCTGAGGAACTACTCTCTTCTAAGTACACTAAAGAATGTAAACAGTGCAATGTTTATGAAAAGGACATATAATAGGCTTATTGTTGAAAAGGCTTGTATGCTTATGACTGTAGAGATTGGTGGATTTATTATCATACATGTGAACCCTAATGGTTCTGTATTATCTGCTTATAACAAACTCATCTGTTTTTGGCTGGTGGCTTCTATTCTGAAATTTACTTTCTTTTCTTCTTTTTTTATTTATTGGCTAAACTTTGAATCATACGTCATGGACTGCTTGGTTATATGCACATGCCTGGTGATTTTTAGTTGCCTTGGCATAAATTTTTCCTTCAATTTTTGAAACAAAGTTATGAGTTGTGTTGGTCTTTTCAGCTAGTTATTATTAGTCTCGTTGCTTGTTCTGAGCAAGTAAGCTTTTAAGAAATGAGACACAGAAATCTGTGCCCAAGAACTTGGTAGTTGGAAGTTGTCCTCTTGACATTAGATGTATTTGTGCATGACTACTTTGTAGAATAGGAAATCATTTATTTGCCACAACCTACGGTTAGGTTGTTGATTTGGCACTAAGTCCACATATGAGCTAACCTTAGTTAGATTTTTTGGACCATATTTATCATATTTGCCCATTATATTTCATTTGCCATCCGAAGTCATGGCTAATTTAATTCTTCAACCTTTTTTTTTTTTTGAAATTTCATTGTTGGTTTCAGTGTTTAATTTGATATTACAGATACTTATGGCATACTTTTCTTCACTCTGTTGTAAATGTTTGTCAGGAAGAAAATTTTTTATCTTCATGATATGGTTAGTATATAATAAGGTATAGAATCAGGAAGTTTACTTTAACACTTTGTTGGGTTTGGAAACATGACAAGTTTGGCTAGCATGCAGCCTTTACAGGACATGTACAGTAAAGACATCTCCTTTCTTCTAAGGTCGCTAACAAGATTTTCTTTTGTGTACAGTAGATAGGTCTTCTTTCTTTCTGTACTCTTTTATCTTTCTCCTTATCTGTTATTCATGCGGCATCCAAACTATAGTTCTCACATAAGAATGCTATTTTACTAATGCTTTGTTCTTTTATTGTCTTTAACTGATTAGATCAAATCATTATGTAATGTTGTTAAGCATGGTAAACAACCAAGTTTCATTTTTCTCCTTCCAATATTAAACTCTCAGTTTTAGCCTATGCTTCTTTAAGTTTTTGAACTCAAATATTATGGTCCTGTCATTATTGAAATTGTTTCGTTTAAAATCTTTGTGGGTTGCTCGTTTTGCTTAAAATAATAATGGTTGGATGAATTTGATGTGGTTTATTGAAACATCTGAAACAATTTTTCAATGATTGGGTCAATTTTGTTCTTTCACTTTAAGTAACAGATTACAGAATGTTTTTATGAAGCAAATGTTTGAGGGGAAATTTGTAAACCATGATTCTTTCTTTATTGGTTGCGTATCTGAGATACTTAATCTTGCATACTTAGTCTGTTAGTTACCATCCTTAGCATTTAGTATGTATCAGTGTTCAAAATTGGGAATGACTTTAGTATAGGTTTTGGTCAAGTGGCATCGAGATTTTAAATTCTGGTTGATACTGATGCAAAATTGACCCTTGTTTCCTTTAGTTTTGGCTTTTTCTTGATTTTGTTTGACCAAAACTGACAGATTCCAGTCTGGTTTCAGGTGTTTCAGCCAATTTTACCCAAAAGTTATGCACAAATTTTTAAGCATTATTGTAAGATTTATTATGTTGTTGGGATTGTTTAGTTAGTTATTTAAGTGTATAGGCTGTATTGTCAATTTTGGGCTGTCTTCTTTCTTTCTTGAGTTAAAGAGGGGATATTTGCTCATGGACTGCAATCGATGATCAGTAATTGCTTGAATGGAAGCATGGATTCTCGCGAATTCTAGAAAATTGGAATCATTTTAGGAACTTACGTGAAGAAATCCAAAAGGAAGGTAACGTTCGTAGATTTAAAGGACCTTTATTTGAGGTTTCTGGGAGATAAATTAAGGATGAGGGTCTATTTAGTAGAAAGTGTACCTCAAATACTCTATTTGCAGGATTTGAACTTGGAGTCGTAAGTCTTATCATGCATGTAGATTATATGTATCTGAGTAATGTTGTATTATTAGGTCATTATTTAAATTTTGTTTCTTGGTACGACGATGATCAATTTATCAGCTAGTACTAAACTTTGCCCCAAATTTTCTTTTTTTCTTTTTGGGTTCCTTTTTTTTTGTTTTGTTTGGGGTGGGGGGCGGGGTGTTGGAGGTTGTAACCAGACATCTATGAGCTCGGAGGTTAGCAGTTGCCTGTTTTCTGCTTATAGTCTTTTCGAACATTGATAAAAAGTGTTTGTGCAATGTTATATTCTTATATCAAGTTGTTAAGAGGGACCATTTGTAACAAAATTGGTGTTTTGAAGGAAACTGTTTGAGGCATACAAGTGTTGAGAAAAAAAAAAGAAAATCTACTGTTACCCGTGTTTTGACATGAGTATGGAGCTGTGGTGATCCAACCTCAAATGCTCCATCACATTAGCAAAGATTAAGGAGCTAGCTGTGTTTGGAAAGGAGTTGATGAATAAAGCAAGAGGTTCAGGGAGCAATGCTTGACATGGATGGTGATGGTGCAAGAAAGTTAACAGACATGTGTGGGTTCTGTTTACAAAAGTTGATTTGAAATGGGAGCATCTGCAGCACCCAGCTAGGTAAACTTCAGCTACTATTCATCTAACCATTAACAACACAGACGGAAACAAAGAAAAGTTGATATCAATGTTATGCATGGGACTTAAGAAGTTATTGTTCCTGACTGGACTAATGCATCATCTTTCTTTCTGCTACAATGGCCCAATTGATGATAGAACCTTTAAACAAATATCTCTGGTCCCAGGAATCTATCTGATAAATATAAAATGGATCTTTAAGTGAGATCCAAATTAGTTCAAGGCATGTAGAGTCAGTGGGGTATCAATAATGAACATTATGAAGGAATGATCGCACGTCCGATCGATCAGATCAGGGTGCAGCGGAATTCAAAATATTTCGATCCGACTTGCGATTCGATCAAGATCAGATCTCAATCGTAACCAGATCGATCATGCATCTAGATTAAAGAAATCAGAAATTTAAACAATTTTAAATGAGATTAATGATGATCACATCATCATCTTGCACGGGTAGATAAACTTCGCAATCCGATGATCGTGGATTTGAGGTTCGCTGTTGAGCTGCGCACGTTCGGCCTCTACAGGTATCTACTCGGGCTCGGATTAAGATGCTCTCTCCGTCTTCGATCCATCTACTCCTAGATGGATCTACAAGCTTCTGGATCAGCCTTCAATTAGATCTCCGACAGGGTTCCGATCGAGGCTTGATCGTAGCTTTCTTGTTCCTTCGCGTATATCGGATGGAACTGGACACCTCGATACCACCAGATGGGCTGCCCAACACTCTTGGACATGGGAGAGGATGAGAGATCAGAGAGAAAAGGGAGAGGAGGCGTGGATACGAGAGAAGGCCTCTGGGATTTTTCTTCTAATGAGAAAAATTGTCAAATCATTTGACTGGGGCCCTTTATAGACATTTGATCGGATCAAATACCTTAAAGCAAAAGGACTCTGCTAAGCTGTCCGCCACCCTGATTTTTCACCTCATTTTGTCGCACAAAACCAAAGAGAAATTCAGATTGGCATACACTAAGGATAGGATAGTTGTCGCCCAACTCAATCCTTCCAGATTCGAATTCAAACACTTCAAATTCGAATCCAAATTCAAATTTGAATTCAGATGTAACCTCCTCATTCTTATCCTTATCTGCAAGAGGATGGGGTTTATCCCTCTTTCTCCTCCCTTGTCTCCAAGTAGGCGACACACACATGGATCTTATCCATGTGGGCGTGCGCCTCTCATCTAGCCGAAGAAACACCCATCATTTAATTCTTACATGGGTGGCTTGCTTCAAGAACTCCAACTTTTGGTATCCTAAATGAGTTCGCTTCAATTTGGTTGAGCTCTATCTAATAGGGAACCCAAATCAAGTATGAAAAAATGAGTTTAACCATATGCTAGTATGGTTTCTTAAATCCAAGGGTAGGACTTTAATTAATCCTAACCCAATCAGATTACATTTAGCCCAATTGTGCAATCCTAGACTAAAACTCTTCTTTGTGTGATCCCATAGGTCCAATTCTGTTTGGTAGTGAGATATATTGTGATCTCTATCAACAACATCATCGAAATTTTTTTCGAAGTATCAAAATTCTTTCTAATTCAGTCAATTAAGAATTATTGATCATCAAAACGATTCTTAATTAGTCTCATGATCCATCAGTAACACCTAACAGTATGTAGTGGCAATCCATCAGAATTGAATAATGAACTTTTAGGTGCAGTTCGATTCTTCCGTCGTGAGTTCCGACAAGACGCAGGTCAAGGATAACTCATCAAATCTGTTCGTCCGTCATATGTCAGATTCAATCGACTCGAGTCCGTGTGAAATCTTATGAAAATTTTTTCCATCATTCACCTACCATGATCATTGATTTTAGGACTCAGTTTATAAACTGTATAGGACCTTTCTTATCTACCAGGGTCGGCAGATCTTATTTTGATGCACATCCTATTCGTACAATAGACCTACTGTAGCCAACATACATCTCAAAGCTCCGAAAGGTCAGGAGATCGAGTTATGGTGCAGTCAAACTACAGCAACTCTACTGTGAACAACCGAGGCACCGTAGGTCAAAGAACTATCTACATTGTAACTTTGAGTAAGTCACCGACGAGTGGGCAGTCATCTTAGTGACTTTTTGTGTTAGTCACGTTTAGTATACTTGATATCTATCAAGCACCTGCACTTTCGCTTCAGTGTTTTCACACTGTCGACTCGAGACTTGTCTATTCATGAAGGAAGCGATCTGTGTACTGATCTGTCCAGATCAATTATTGTCCTCGTGATGATCTATCGAACGGGAGTATTTAGGAATTAAACACTAATGACACGTTTCTCAAATTCTCAACTCTTGAAAATACGTGTCATCATTCGTTAATTTCTCAGACGATTTATGGACAATTTAAACACCATGAATGAAAAAATAATCCAGATTTATTATTTAAATTATCATTACAAAATTGTCTCTAGAGTGTGTACATGTGTCAGTCAATCTGACTTCTAAGACATACATCTAATAAACTCCCACTTGATCTAAAGTCAATTAGCCATGAACCTAAGCCCCATCTTCTCAAGGTGAGCTTCAGTCTTCTGTTGGCTCAGCAGTTTGGTCAGCGGGTCAGCCACATTCTCTGTGGAGTCGACTCTCTGCACCTTGACGAATTTTTTTTCGAGATATTTGTGAATCAAATGAAATTGTTGCTCGATGTGCTTGGACTTCTGGTGAGATCTCGATTTCTTAGCGAGTGTTATGGCACCATTGTTGTTGCAGAAGAGTGGAACGGCATCTGATGGCATCACATCCAGCTCCGTAACAAATTTTTTGAACCAGAATCCTTCCTTAGCAGCCTCCAACGAGGCGATGTATTCTGCCTTCATGGTGGAATCTGCAATAATCGATTGCTTGGAACTCTTTCAGCTAACTCCACAACTGTTACACAGGAACACAAAACATGTAGATTTTCTATCATCAATATCAGACATAGTCTGAGTCTGTATATCCCTGCACCCACAAGTTTCAAAAATCAAGAGATCTTTAGTCCTCAAGTATTTAAGGATATTCTTCACAATAATCCAATGCTTTTCATCTGGATTCGACTGATATCTGCTTGTGATACTTACAGCAAGAGCAATATCAGGTCAAGTACATAGCATAGCGTACATGAGGCTCCTTATAGGAGAAGTGCAAGGGATCTTGCTCATACGTTGAATCTTCTTAGGTGTGCTAGGGCACATCTTCTTGGATAGATGAACTCCATGTCTAAAGGATAATAGACCTCTCTTGGAATTCTTCATGTTGAATCGCTTCAGTACTTTCTATGTACAGTTGCTGTGAAAGATCAAGCATCTTTTTAGATCTATCTCTATAAATCTTTATGTCTAGAATATAGGATGTTTCTCCAAGATCTTTCATGGAGAATTTTTTTGGACAACCAAAGTTTCACAGAAGTCATCATGAGAATGTCATTCTCAATTAGGAGGATGTCATCCACGTACAATATAAGGAATGTGACAGCCCTTCCACTGATCTTGTTGAACACCCATAGTTTCTCTTCATTTTTGATGAAATCAAACTTTTTGATCGCATCATTGAATCGAGTATTCCAACTCCAAAATGCTTGCTTTAGTCCGTAAATGAATCTTTGCAGCTTGCAGACCTTGTGATCTCCATCACTGGATGTGAAACTCAAAGTCTGCTCCATATAGATATCTTCCTCAAGATATCCATTCAGGAAGGTAGTTTTCACATTCATTTGTCAAATCTCATAATCATGAGCTGCTGCAATAGCAAGCATTGTCCTAATGGACTTAAGCATGCTATTGGCAAAAAGATATCTTGATAGTCAATGCCTTCGCGTTGACTATAACCTTTAGTCACAAGCTTAGCTTTAAAGGTTTTCACATTTTCATCCGAACCAATCTCTCTTAAAGATCTATTTACACCCAATAGGAACTATTCCTTCTGGTGGATCTACTAAGGTCCAGATCTGGTTGCTATGCGTTGAGTCAATTTCTGACTTCATCGCTTCCAACTATTTTTTGGAGTCAATGTCTGACATTGCCTCGTCATAGATTTAAGATCATCAGCATGGTTCATATCACCCATAAGGAATATTTTCTCTACATCCTCTTCCAGTATATCTATGCATCTTTCAGGAGGACGTGTGATCCTACTGGATCTACGAGATGGAACGGGTTCCTTAGGTTCTATGACTCGCTGCTCTTCAGAGACATTCTTTTCGAGCTGAATTTTCCTCCCACTATCTCCATCTTGGATAAAATCTCTTTTTAAGAATTTGGCATGTCGGCTCACAATCACATTATGATCTTTTGGGAGGTAAAATAGTATCCTAAAGATTTTTTTGGGTATCCTACAAAACGAGCTCTCATAGACCTAGTCTCTAATTTATTCGTCTGTTGTCGTTTGACATAGGTAAGACATCTCCAAATTTTGAGGTAACCAAAATTGGGCTTCTTATCATGCGACATCTCATATGGTGTGGTAAGAACGGATTTAGAGAAAATCTTATTAATTAAATAATCGACAGTCATTAGAGTATGTCCCCAAAGAAATAAAGGGAGGTCGGTGAAGCTCATCATGGATCAAACTATATCTAATAGGGTCTGATTTTTTCGTTTTGAAATTTCGTTGAGCTGAGGCATTCCAGATGGAGTCCATTGAGAGACTGCCGTTTTTTTTGAGATAACTGAGAAATTTTTCACTCAGGTATTCTCCTTGATCTAATCGAAGTACCTTAAGTGATTTCTCAGTTTGCTTCTCTACCTCAAATTTGAATTTTTTGAATTTTTCAAAGGTTTCAGATTTGTCTCATAAGAACACATATTCGTATCGTGAAAATTATCGGTAAAGGTGATGAAGTAGAAACTTTCTCTGGCAGGCACATCAAATAGGCCGCATACATCACTATGTACCAGAGTTAGTACTTCAGTGGCTTTTTTTGTGCCCTACAAAGGGTAGCCTGGTCATCTTTCTCTGAAGGCAGGACTCACAGACTGGAATCGACTCATCCAAGAACGAGTCTAAAAGATCATTTTTCACCAATCTGTCAATCCTTCTTCTCCGATATGAGCTAGCTTAAGGTGCCACATGTACTTTAGGTTAACTTCATCTCTAAATTTTTTAGATTCAATGGCACTCACTATTTGCTCGGATAAATTAATTGATTCATCTGCATCAACATGCAAATGGTAGAGACTGTTGATTAAGTGACCACGTGCAACCATTTTATTTCAAAATAAATGGTACAATGGTCCTTATTGAAATCAATTTCATAATCGTTTTGTGCTAAGTATGAAACAAAAATCAAATTTCTGCTTGTATTAGGTACACAATAACAGTCTCTCAGTTCGAGATAGAAATCAGACGGTAATTGAAGAAGATAGGTCCCTACGGCAACAACAGTAACTCTTGCTCCGATGCCTACTCATAGGGTCATCTCTTCTAGTTTCAACCTTCTACATTCCTTAAGATCTTGCATTGAAGTGCACAAGTGTACACTAGAACCAGAGTCTATAACTCAACTGATAGTAGAAGAAATCGCTAGGTTAGTCTCAATCACGAGCAAGTCCGACATACCTTCTAAAGTTGCGTCTTTTGAACTCTTCATGGTCCCAATTAATATTTTTGGTCTAAGACATAATCTAGCTTTTTGGAACTCAAAACACCTTTCAAGTCCTTTAGCCAATCCTTATAGTTGGAACTTGACAATTGGTTCATTTCTAAGATGTGGGCTAGACTATTAAAAGCAGACAAAATTCTACAGGGAGAAGAAATTTTTAGTTAGACTTTTGTAATTAATTTTAGTTTATTCTAGGAATTTATTTTAAAACAAACTTAGCTTCCATTATTTCTGCGAAGCTCCCACTATTTCTTTGGATCCTAACACTCCTTGGGTTAGGAAGTGGAAACTCCTTCGCAAGTTAGGGTTCTTAGTGGGTACTGCGGTCTCACCGATTGGCATACCACCTCACCTGACAGATTTTGGTGAATATGTCAACCAATGGGTAGTCAACTCTTGCTCAATGCTTCTCAAGTAAATTACAGCAGATTTGATCTCTAAGTCCTAAGACCTCGCCTGACAGATCTTGACCTCATTCTTTAGTTAAGTCAGACCCACCATTGAGCGCGAGTGAAACCGTCATTGGACCCTCACCTGACAGATCTTAGGCCCAACCCTATCTCCATCCCGCTACAAATAGAGTGGTTGCTTATCTTCTGATGCAACTGAATCACTGTATCCAGTCGAGAACAGTCAACATCGGAGAGGGCACGGCACTCTACAACAGTGGAAGACTCCTCGACTTAATATTATTGAGGAGATTTTGATTTAGGTCTCATCTTTGTTATGACTAACCTAGTGGCATGGACTAGCTCGAATAATCAAGCAACCTAATTTAAAATTTAATCAACCAAGTTATCAGATAAGTGTGTCGTTGGGAGGGATGCAGATGCTTGTCTTAGACACCATTTATGCATGGCCAGGTAAGCATGATCCCAATTAAAATCACGATCGAAACTTGCTTTAGACATCAATTGATCAATTAGAATCGAATAAGTCAGTCTAGACTCGGGCTTGAACCATTGAGCCAAATTAGGTCTTTGAGTTGATCGACAATATATGGCTATTAATTGATCTGATCAATCTACAACTATTGGGTTAGTCATGAGCATGCTTGACTTAATCCTAATCAATTTTTGATTCGGTTTGATCAATCGCTCAAAACTAGACCTAAATGAGCTATCCATACCTAAACCCATGTTTATGCAATGACTTTAGATCTTAAATTCTCAATTTTAGATCTCTTAGATTTATGTCTTAATTCTCAATTAAGTGCATTATGAACATGGATTTAGTTTAGATGTCGAAATAATTTCAGTTCTAAACTACATTACATTGTATCTCGTACAAAATTTTTGTCCTCAGAATTGAGTTGACTCATCCTGGACTTGAGTCGACTCATCACAGTAAATTGACTCAACTCTGAGACTTAGTCAACTCATTTATGACGAACAGAAATCCTGTGAGCCTCAGTCTGCACAACTGAGTCGATTCATTTGCAAACTGAGCAGACTCATCAGGGTATCTAGTCGACTCAAACAAAAATTGAGTTGACTCGACAGACGTATCAGCCACAAGTTTCAATGTTTCAGATTATATGTGAATCATTAAAAGTTCTAGTTTAGATGTGGAAACAATTTTCAAATCTAAATAACTTAAATGCAACATATACAAATAGATCCTAGGGTTTTTGGATTTAGGGTTTTGTAGAAATTAAGTTTCTTCGTTTCGCAGTTCTTCCTCTCAATTCATGCGGCATCCCTTCCACCATAGTTCTTTATGGCAGGATGGCTTTTACCATGGACTTTGAGGAGTACTAAGCTACTTAGAAATGACACTACATCTACACATATCATATATGCATAAAGGACAAACATATCATACATCTCATGTATAAACAGGATCATCATTACATATTTTAAATTAGATCTAATCTAATTATTAAATCTGATTTTAGATTTAATCATACATCTTATGCAACATAGATTTAACATATATCTCATGTATCAAATAAAAATCAGATTATAAACATATAATTTAGATCTAATTACATCTCATGCAAAATAGATCTAGACACGATCCTTTGCAAAATACACCTTATGCAACATAACACTTATGTTAAGATTTATGCACTTAATTAGGTTTCTGATTTTAATTCTCTAATCTTAAGTTTCAGAATCTAATCATAACGTTTAGATTAAGCATAAAAATCAGTCATAATAAGAGCAAAAAATTCAGATCTAATTTTAACACGTTGATCATATCGAAAAGTTGAAATCTAGATCTAATCCAATTTCATATTCATGTACTAAATTAGATCTAATCGTTTTAATTCAAATCTAAACACAACTCAGATCTAATCTGATTTAGATATGATTTTAATCTAAGATGCATGATCTGTACAACCTGGCTCTGATATCAGTTGAAGGAATGATCGCACGTCCGATCGATCAGATCAGGGTATAACGGAATTCAAAAATTTCGATCCGACATGCAATTCGATCAAGATCAGATCTTGATCGTAGCGAGATCGATCATGCATCTAGATTAAGAAATTAGAAATTTAAACAATTTTAAATGAGATTAATGATGATCACATCATCACCTTGTACGGGTAGATGAACTCTGCAATCTGATGATCGTGGATTTGAGATTCGCTATTGAGCCGCGCTCGTGTCCGGTCTCTACAGGTATCCACTCGGGTTCGGACTAGGATGCTCTCTCCATCTTCGATCCGTCTACTCTTAGATAGATCTGCAAGCGCCTGGATTAGCCTTCAATCAGATCTCCGATAGGGTTCCGATCAAGGCCTGATCGCAGTCTTTTGTTCCTTCATGTATATCGATGGAACTCGACACCTCGATACCACCAGATGGGCCGCCCAACACCCTTGGACATGGGAGAGGATGAGAGATCAGAGAGAAGAGGGAGAGGAGGCGTGGATATGAGAGAAGGCTCCGGGATTTTTATTCTAATGAGAAAATTGTCAAACCATTTGATTGGGGCCCTTTTATAGGCATTTGATCGGATCAAATGCCTTAAAGCAGGACTCTGCCAGGCTGCCGCCTACCCTGATTTTTCACCTCATTTTATTGCACAAAACCAAGGAGAAATTCAGATAGGCTAGTCGTCGCTCAACTCCATCCTCCCAGATTCGAATTCAAATATTTCAAATTCAAATCCAAATTCAAATTCAAATTTGAATTCAGATGTAACCTCCTCATTCTTGTCCTTATCTGCAACAGGATGGCGTTTATCCCTCTTTCTCCCTCCCTTATCTCCAAGTAGGCAGCACACACATGGATCTTATCCACATGGGCGTGTGCCTCTTATCTAGTCGAAGAAAACATGTGTTGGCACCCCTCCCATCATTTAATTCTTACATGGGTGGCTTGCTTTAGGGACTCCAACTCTTGGTGTCCTAAATGAGCTTGCTTCAATTTGGTTGAGTCCTATCCAATAGGAAACCCAAATTAAGTAGGAAAAAATGGGTTTAACCATGTGCTAGCATGGTTTCTTAAACCAAACTAAGACTAATTAATTTTAACCCAATCAGACTACACTTAGCCCAATTGTGCAATCCTAGATCAAAATTCTTGTTTGTGTGATCCCATAGGTTTATTTCATCCGATAGTGAGATATATTGATCTCTGTCAACAACATCATAGAAACTCTTTTCGAAGGATCGGAATTCTTTCCAATTCAATCAATTAAGAATCATTGATCATCAAAATGATTTTAATTAGTCTCACGATCCACCAGTGACACCTATCAGTATGTAGTGGCAATCCATTAGAACTGAATAATGAACCTCTAGGTGCAGTTCGATTCTTCCATCATGAGTCCCGACGAGACGCTGGTCAAGGATAACTCGTCAAATCCGTTCGTCCGTCATATGTCAGATTTAATCGATTCCAGTCCACGTGAAATTTTATGAAATTTTTTTTCATCATTCATCTACTGTGACCATAAATTTTAGGACTCAGTTTCATGAACTATATTGGACCTTTCTCTATCTATCAGGGTTGACAAATCTCATTTTGATGCACATCTTATTCCTACAATGGATCTACTATAGCCAACATACACCTCAAGGCTCCGAATGGCTGGAAGATCAAGTTATTGTGCAGTCAAACTACAGCAACCTTACTGTGAGCAACTGAGGCACCGCAGGTTAAAGAACTATCTATACCACTGCAACTTTGAGCAAGTCACCGACGAGTGGGCAGCCATCCTAGTGACTTTTTGTGTTGGTCACGCTCAGTACCCTTGATCTCTATTAAGCATCTGTACTTTCGCTCCAGTGTCCCCACACTGTCGACTTGAGACTCATCTATTCACAAAGGGAAGCGATACATGCACTGATCTATCCGGATCAGTCACCGTCCCCGTGACGATCTATCGAACGGGAGCATTTAAGAATTAACCACTAATGACACGTGCCTCAAATTCTCAACTCTTGAGAATACGTGTTATCATCCGTTTATTCTTTGGACGATTCATGGACACAATTTAAACACAACGTAAATAAAAAATAATCCAGATTTTATTATTCAAATTATAATTATAAAATTATGTCCCTAGAGTGTGTACATGTTTCAGCCAATCTGGCTTTTAGGGCATACATCTAACGGTAAAGTCATTGGGGTATCAATAATGAACATTATGGAGACCTTTATAGTGGTAAAGTAAATAGCCATGTAACAAAACAGCCCATTTAAATATGTTATCCAAAAGAAATCTTGTTTAGATTTCTTTTTTCCTGGGAGGCACCACACCCCAATGCCCCCACTTCCCTCTTTCCTTTTGTATAGAAAACTTGTGTATCATAAATTCTATGCAACCGGCACAGTCATCAACCCTCTTCCCTCGATGCTACTAGTGATAAGATGCATGTCTGATACACCATTTCATTTGATCATGGAGTGGAGCTTAATTTGTAATTAGTAAGTTCATGTCATTTTAGTCAATATATATCTCTTTGTATCTTGATATTACAGCTGTTATGACTTATATTTATGATACCACTTCAACTTTTTTCAATTGTGCCTGGTTTCTCATCTCCTTGCAACTCTATGCTTTTGAGCGTGCAAATGGTGATCAAGAAGTTATTTCCATATTTGTTGATGGAAGCCTTGTAGATGAGGTGGAAGTATACATGATTATCATAGCATAATTTATAATTTATATAATTGCTTGTAACAAGGTTGGGAAAAAAAAAGTAAGAGAGCTGAGTATGGGACCGTTTAGAATACCAAATGTGGTATATAAAGCTATCTGAGGATGTGGATTTATTCAATTGACAATCTTATACAGGTTAATGAAGATACGACAAATCCCATATAATGGAAGATGAGTGATCATGGTGATGTCAAAATAAATAGAGATGAATTGCATCAATTTCTGTGGACGTAGATTTAAGATACACACTGGGAAGGAACTAGTAAGAATGATAACACCATGTTGAGTAGAATGATTTGATCTAATTTGACTTTGCACTAAGAAGGTAAATTGGGGGTTGCTATATTCATTCTTGGTCATTGATAGAAAGGGTTATGAAAAGGATGAATGTACTCCTTGTTGTTACTTGATTTTTTTCAGAAAAGAGAGAATGGTAGAATAAGCTGGTTTGTTGGTGCTAAAGGAAGAAACCAATCTAGATTTATGTTGATATCTTTAAGGGCATAGGAAGGAATGCCTTCCAAGAACTAGAATTTGGTGTGATGAGGTGAGGGAGTTTTTTAAGCATGGTGAATCCATAGTTGATCAACTGATTGCAGTTAATTGAAGAGATGTGCCAATTTGTATATTATCTGCAAATGTGTTGTGTCAATTAAAATTTAATAGGGGTGAGTGTGAAATTTAAAATGGTGAAGGAAAACTCTGGAGAATGATGGTCAATTTAATCATGTGAACCAGAATTTAACATGTGGAATGTAATTTAGCGGCAATAAAGTCAAAGGAAGGCTGATGTTATGGCCCAAAAATACATGAATATTATATTTTGCTATCTACATTTGTTCTATGAAACAATGGAGATTTAGAAGAAAATATCTTTCACATATTTAGGTGGATGAAAGGGTGGCGGTTGGTACTTATGGGGTGTTCTGTACTTACTTTATACCTTTGAGATTGAGAGGAACTTTCTTTTAGATAGTGGTGAAGCCTTAAAGTAATGCAAGTAAGGAAAAGAGCTGGTAGTGTCATGTGTGTTAAAGATCTGATGGGTAAGGAACTGGGATTGGAATTTGGTAAAAGGATGTGGAAATATGATGGGAGGACCTACAAAAATCTCGATGACATTTGTGAGAAAAGTTCTTTAAAGCAATTGTTGTTGACAAAGGTGGTTTCCTTTAGTGGGATTGGTTTTAGAAAAAAGACACGCAATTATGATGATGTGTTTTGTTATGGTTATGATTACTGTACTTGGTTGCCATGCATGTCACTGTTTTCTGTTCAATTACAATGAAAAGCCACCTTAACCTTTCACTGATGCCAGTATAGGATTTGAAATTTTGTAAGGATTTAGCAGCAAACACTTGTAGAGTAATTCTTGTTTGAGAAAAAGGGAGGAAAGATCCAGCTGATCAAATTACCTAGGTCCAAATACTTGAGGAGCACTAACTAGTTTTGAACTTGGAGCATCGTCCATAGAGAATTAGGGAATAGGGGTGCAGTTACTTAGTTATCAAAACACAGTTGATTAGGTGGAAATATACTTGAAACAAACTTCTCTGTATACAAACATATTTGACTGTTAGAAAACTATTAAAATCTGAAAGCACATGATACACGTGGATAAGTAGCTTTTGCGGAAAGCACTAGAGGCAAAATTTGCACCCAGAGACTAATTATTTGAAGCATTTTGAATGTCTTGATGCCGATAAAGAGTTAAACATAATGTGGACCTAACTGCATAAAGATGCTCAATGATTTCCCAGGATTATTCCTTTCCTGTCTTAAATAATCATATGCATGAACCAATATCAATGTTTCTTGAGTAAGATAGTGTTGTTGGGCTTCTGGAGAGGCTGTTGTAGTTCGTAGGTGACTTGGTTAGGTCATGAAGATTCACTATTATAAATTGCAAATATGACTTGCTTGATAGTACTGCGAAGAAAGAGAACACATTGGACAGTTAATATTTGTGATGGTGTCAAATTTTATATTTCTTACTATAATAATACAAATTGTTCTATACCTGGGAAAAATCTATACTAATTTGATCTCCTTGTGTGCCTACAAAATGGTTCTTGGAACGGCTGGTGTGCAATGACCTAGTTTGAAAGTGACTTGCAGACAAAGCTATTACTTAGACTTATTTTATGGATATACACTGAAGAGGATCATAGTTCAGTACAAATGAGTCAAGTTCAATAATTAGATATTCAGGCATCATTAATTCTTGTGTCTTTAATTCTCATGTTATTTGGGTAGCTTAATTTATCTCCTTGTTTACTTCATATCATGATGGTTTAATTCTCGATCATGGATCAGAGACTAAGTTCATTTTCTATATGCAAGCTTTTTTGATTTTGTATTTTCCTTTATAATGATGTCTGACCTGCTTGTACAGGTAATAGATTCTTTGCATAGCCTTTTCCCCATTTTCTTTTTTTTTTTTTTGTTCTTGCTTTCTTGTTTTTCCTTTTTTGTTTTTTTGTTTTTGGGCGGGGGGGGGGGGAGGAGGGATGTGTGGTGTCGTCTAGACTGCTTATTTTAGACAACACCTATTTATGGATGAAACTGCTAATATATAGCTGAATGTTGATCAAACTTGAAAGCTGCTTGCACCTTATGTCCTATGTTCTTGTGGTGAACTACAGCTTTCAAACCTGAAGATTTTACCTTTGCACAAATATTTGCCCTATGTTGTGGTTGTATTTACTTTCCCTGTTTAATTGGTAGACTGCTGAAGATATTTTCTGTCATTACTCATGTATATGATATTCCAGTTTGCAGCTTTCTCTGAGGAACCACATCTCTTTATTGAAATTTGGTCCTTTCTGACTTGCTTGATGAAAATTGTTAATGCCTGGCATGGTTTATCTTATCGCATAACTTTACAGGAGGCGGCTTTTCAACATGATCAATAATCTCCCCACCATATATGAGGTTGTGACTGGAACTGCTAAGAAGCAATCAAAAGACAAAACCCTAACAGCAGTAGCAAGAGCAACAAATCAAGCTCAAAGACGGTATATATGAGTTCCTTATATTGCTTCTCTTGTTTCTTCTTTCTCGTCTGACACCTTGAGTCTAATTTTGCTGCCCCTACTGCCTCATCTTCGCTTCCCAGCAGTCACGGCAGGCAGAGTCAAAGACCTTAAAGATACCTCCCCGAAAGAAGACGATGAGAGTGGAGAAGAGGATGAGGAAGAGGATGATGAGGAGCATGGGAACACGTTGTGCGGTGCATGTGGGGACAATTATGCAAATGATGAATTCTGGATATGCTGTGATGTGTGCGAGCGATGGTTCCATGGTAAGTGCGTCAGGATCACACCTGCTAGGGCTGAGCACATCAAGCAGTACAAATGCCCGGGATGCAGCAACAAAAGGGCTAGAGCATGAAAGCATAGACAAGTATCATTGCAGATGCATTAGAATAGGAAACCATTCGGGATGCAACAATCATTGGACCTGCATGCCCAAGTCAGGCTTTTCTAGGTTTCAGGCGTAATTTAATTAATTTCTCGTTCAGTATGTTACTGTTAGTTACTGTTGTCTCTTTGGGTAAGAATTCGGGTGTCATGAGTGATATCTAATGTTCTAAACTACATTGTTGGAAGAAACAGAGTTAGGTGTGAGTTGTGGAGTGAACCTTTACAATTGAAGTCTTTTTGTTTCTTTTCGCGCATTTGATTGCACTTGATGTATTAATTAATCTCTTTTCTTCTGCTTATTTCTGCTGGATAAATCGTTCTCAGCCATAATTTGGCGCATTACTTTTCGGTCTCAGGCGCACCTGCATCGAGCTATTTTATTTCAGTTCTCTACTCTGCAGCTGATCCGAGTACCAACGCCATTGTGGTTAATGTTTTGCCAAATACCTGCGTATTTGATCTGTTGTGAAGAAGCAGCGGTTTGCGGTTCCATTTTGTTTTCCCCGTATTTTGAGGAAAGCAATTCAACAATCCTGGCGATTTTGGTTGTGCAAAGAATTATGTGCATAATTTCTGCTGGACAACGGTTCTCTCTCTCTGCATATATATATGTATAGGTCCTACCAACCGGCACCTTTTTAGTAGGTCTGGGCAAAGTTTTTTGTTTTTTTTTGGGGGGGGTAAAGCGGTCTGGGCAAAGTTTGGACAGCCTTTCTGGTCTCTAGACGATGGTTGTCGCATCTGGACAAGAGTTTTTGCACACTTGATGTTTTTCCTCTCGCGGAAGTATCATTATGTTCTATTTACAGGGTGGAAGTTTGTAATACGCAATATTCATTTTCAGGAGCTTCGTGAAACCTTGGATGGATGGGATTGCCTAATCAACACATATTGACGACTACTATTTCTTGTTTTTTTTGTCTTTTCTTTTATTTTCATTTTTCTGTTTTATTTTGTTATTTATTTATTTATTTATTATTATCATTTTTTGTAGAAGTGAGGCATGTCGCATACTTCAAAGAGGATTCCCAGTGGTGTCGTCCATGCACTGCAGAAAACTCTGTTGTACCAACAAGAGATCGGTAGCCATCAATCAAACAACATATGTCGTGTATAACATGGTATTTGCTCATGGACTGCCTTCTCTGATGGTAGTCCATTTTTTATACTGCGTATGCACTACAAAGTATCCATGTTCCTTGTTTTTTTTTGATCAACATAGTGTGTATGCACAATGATACAATCTACTTTAAGATTTTTGTAGACTCCATACAAAGCAAAAATTGGACATGGGTTGAGAACGAGAAATTATCCCGGATACTGCATGCAAGATCATGCTGGTACATGCCACCAATCAGCAAAAGCAATAGTATGGGTTCCATTCATTACGCGCCCATCTCTGTAATGGCTCACTGCATGCAGTGCACTCATGCAGGGCTTCACCATGCATGGTGGGAACATTAATGGAATGGAGCAGCCAAACAAGGGAATTTAAGAAGAGGCGACTGAGGGCTGCCCCAAATATAAGGATGCCGTGCACCATTCAGATGCATTCGAGCAAGTCCAGAGATGGCGAGCGTCCGTGGGGCTGGCATGACCAAGGATTGTCGGAGGGCCGCTCGGACTTTGTCGATGAAAGCCTTATGAGCTGCTTGCATGTCCGGAGGGAGAAAAGCCCGCACTGAGGCTTTACCAGTAGTCCTTGCAAGAGCACCTCCCATCCTCAAAGACATGAAACCTGTTGTTGTCTCTAACCACAATCTCCCTCTCCTCAATCTTTGAAATCATCTTGATGGCAACATGACAGTCCTCACATATCCTTAGGTTCTTCACTATCCTGATCACTGCCTCAGCATCAAAAACAAGCAGTGCAAAACCAAGTGCCAGCTTCTCACTGTGGGTCCCCACAATTTCTTCCTTCTCCTCCTCTTCAACATCCCTCAGGACACAACTCTTATCAGCTATGTACCCAGATGCCCTCATCTTCCTTCCTACCTCTTTCAACATCTTGTGTATCTCCTCCGACCGACAATGTGACCTATCACCAGCTACAAACTGGTGCACTTTACCACCAAATTCTACCCAGCTACACCCTATCATTTTATCAACACCTCTTTTTCGCATAATTCCCTAACACTCTCCACATCTCCCCATCTCCCTGCTGATGCATAGATATTAGAGAGCAAGACATAATTGCCTGAATTCTCTGGTTCGAGCTTGAAGAGCTCTTGAGCTGCAAACTCTGCTAGTTCAACCCTTTTATGGATTCGGCATGCATTGAGAAGAGCCCCATAGACTCCTGCATGTGGCTTTACTGGCATGCCATCTATCACTCTCTTTGCTTCATCTAATCGGCCAGCTCGACCTAATAGATCCACCTTACAAGCATAGTGATCCACAGTCGGGCTTTCGATCATCTCGAACACCCTGCAGCCTTCAACTAGTAGGCCTGCATGGCTACAACCAATTAAGACACCAAGATACGTTATATCATCCGGTTTGATGCCTTCTTCCCCCATATTCTTCAGCAATTTAAGAACCTCGAGACATTTGCCAATGGATGCCAAGCCTGAAATCAATGAATTGTAAGAAAATACATCCCTCTTGGACATTTCTCGAAAAACTCTCCTAGCATCCTCTATGCTTCCACACCTGGAGTGCATGAAGATAAGAGCATTATACCCTGAGATGTTTAATCTAATCTGGTTTCGTTGATATAACAAACTAGCCATCTTCCAAACTCAAGAGCCCCCAAATGCCCGCAAGCTGCAATGATGCTAGACATTGTGACTTCATCCGGTTTCAAGCCCTTCGCAATCGCCATCTCTTTAAAAAGGTCGATCGCCAGAATCCACTGTCCATTTTGTGCATACCCAGAGATCATGGAGTTCCATGAGACTACATCCCTTGCAGGCATTATGTCAAAGAGCTCCTTTGCTGCTGAGAGATCACCTTCCCTTGTGTATGCAGCAATCATAGCATTCCAAGACACCATATTCCGATCCTCCATCTCTTCAAAAATCTTCCTTGCCTTTGCCAAACTCTGGCAGTTTGCATACATATCTATGAGTGCCGTCTTAATGAAACAATTCATATTCACATTTCTCTCTGTGAGAGAGCCGACCAAGGATTCGGCACATCTAAGGTCACCTTCATCGAGCATGCTGTGATGACCGTGACCCACGTCGTCTCATTGGGCTGAATTCCCACACCCATCATTCGATCGAACAATCTCAATGCTTCCTCTGCCTGCCCATTCTGTGTGTAACCCGAAAGCATCGCATTCCATGAGACAATGCTCCTCCCAGGCATTTCATCAAAGAACCTCCGTGCCACCTCGAATTCCCCAGCCCTTGAGAGCCCACTGACCATCACGGTCCAAGAAATTACATTGCGGTCTGGCATGGAATCAAACATTCGCAACGCCTCCTTTTTGCGATCCCACTTCCAATATGCCGACAGCATGGAATTCCAATCAACGACCGTTCTCTCCGGCATTTCATCAAACAACCTTTCGGCGGTCTCGATAGGACCATGTTGGGCATAGAAATTCATGATCGCATTCCGGACGTAGCGGTCGGATGCATGTCCCAGCTTCAAACTATGCGCGTGGAGTGAAATCGCATCGCGACCCAACAATTAATTAAAATGGAATAAAGGGAAGCGTCAGGCCTCACGGCAAGACTAGACAGACGAGCGAAGAGGGCGGCCATGTCTCGGTGTGTTCCCAGTTGGGAGTAGAGTTTGAACATAGAGGCGAATGAGCGGGCGGTCGGGTGTGGCATAGACTCAAACAGGAGGCGGGCATAGGGGAGAGGGGCGTGGATAAGGGCGCAGCGGGTGAGGAGGAGGGTGAGCCAGTGGTTGTCGCCATGGAGGGAGTGGAGGATAAGCTGAGCATGGAGCTGTTTGAGGTGCTCGAAGGTTTTAACTCGGGAGGACGCTGCAGTAAGATGGGGAATCATCGAACCGTTAATTTAATAGGTTGGACGTCCAGAGATCACAACTCCCGTCCGCTAGTAATGACATCACGTTCATCACCCGATAATGGACAGACTGGATCCACTTTAACTAGAGCAAAACTTTAGTTTTTTTTTATCTCTGCTATATCTTGATCATAATACATTAAAATTAAATCTTAAACTATTTTTTATATTTAAATTATTGTATAAACTTCATCGTTCATCTAGAATTCAATAGACGTAGAATTAATTTAAAGTGAGTTAATCCTGAATTTTTCTGACAATTAATATAACGATTCCAAACTAACCTTCTTTTTTGTAAAAGAATATACTCCAAGCTCTGATAAATTAAAAGACCTCAAGTCAACATCCCGATGAGTAGAATTAATCCGATTATTTTTATAAGGCTTCTTTCACTATAACCCTTTGCATACATTGACAAATTCTATCCATTCCATAATAAATCAATTCTTCCTCAATTCGACAACAGTAGCAAGATATCTTAGATATACTCAAGAACTAAACTTTAGCTTGAAATATAACATATCCAACAATTCTCCGATAAGTATTGAAAAAATCAAGTAGTCCGATCCAAAGATAGTAATTTAAATTATCAAAAATTTCACTAAGATGAAAGTCCCATATCTTCACAACAATATCTAATCTACCGATAGATAATTCCATATTTTTGCAGCATCACAAATATATTCTCTTATATATACTTGTTTCATTCAATCCCACATACTAGTTCATGAACCATTAAAAATATTCTATTCTAATATCATGAAACTCTTTCTTAGGCCATACCTATAATCAACCTACTAATAAATCCAAAATTTATAATTAAACAGTCAGTGACAAACTGGAGGGCTATAGTGGTTTGCACCCGCATCAAATTTGGGATTCCAAATCGCTTTGATAGCGGTTGAATGAGTATAAATGACACAATATAATCTTCTAATCTAAAACTATATGTATGTATGTATGTATGAATGAATATATTTATGTATGTATGTATGTGTGTGTATGTATATAATATCAATAATCTATGCTCTTTAACTATTAATCTAGTCTTGAAAGTTTGTATGGATTCATTTGTATTATATTTTTTATCTAAATATGCACATTTTTATACATTTTGATTCTGGAGGCATAGGCAAATCTACAAGAATCCAAGCATTGCTATATAATATTGAGTATATTTCATTATTTATGGTTTCTTTACAAAAAGCTACATCACTTGAAGCCATTGTCTCTAGGTCTTAGGATCATCTTCATTTAATAAAATTAGTATTTTGGTGAGTATAATGGTTCCATTACCTTCAACAAGGAGGACTATATATTAGGAAGAAATTAAATCATGGCCTATTTTCTTCTTTCTTATCTATTTTGACTTCTCCTAAAGTAAGAAGAAATATTATTTTTTTTCCTCTTATTTCTCGTATTGTTAGATGCACTAGAAGTTCAAATTGTGGGTTTTGTGGATTATCAATTATGGGAATAGACTCAAGCACAATCAAAACAAAACGTATCTTCAATGAAGTTTACATCTCTTGCTTCTACTATAACATTAGACTTTAGTAATTTGTAAGTCTTTGAGAATTTTGAATGTATCCCATAAATATTTTTTTATTGCTCTAAGTCCTAATTTAGTTCCCTTTGGATCATGAATCTATAGAAGGTCAAACACATCCATGTTTTAAGATAATCAATATTTGGTTCTTTACTTCCATAATACTTAAGATGAAATGTGCATTTTCCTAGACGAATTCTATTATAAACATTGCATGCAGTAACAAGTGCTTCACCCTATGAATTTAAAAGTAGTTTAATATTTAAAATCATTGTATTAACCATGTCAGCCAAAATCCTTTTTTTCCTTTCAGCCCTATCACTATTTTGTTGAGATGTATATCATGTTGTTTTTTTGTATATAATATTACATTCTCTGCAATGAGTAGAAAATTCATGAGAAAATATTCTCCACCCTTATCATTACAAAAAATTTTAATTTTAATTTTCTTTTGATTTTCTACTTCTGCCTTATAACATTTAAAGAATTCAAAAGCTTCATCTGCTTTTTATTTAGTATACATATGTGTATCTAGAAGTGTTATAAAGTATCATTTACTGTCTGTGGTTAAAATTCTATTCAATTTATAAATATCAAAATATACTAATTCTAATATTTGTGTACCTCTTTCTGTCTTGGAAAAAGACTTCTCGGTGATTTTTGCTTGAATATAATTTTTCACTTATTATTGACTTCATGCTTGTAATAAATATATCTATGCTTATACATATATTCCAAGGACTTAAAATTCAAATGTGTTAATCTAATATAAAATAAGAAAAAAAATCAACAATATAAGTAAATATGGAAATACTTTATTATTATCAAAATTGAGTTTGAACATATAACCTTTCCAACAAATATTCTGTTCTTCGATAAAATCAACTTACCAGACTAAAGAATAGCCTTAAACCGTTCTTATGTAGAAGGCTAGCATATACAGGATTTTTTTTAATTTTAAAATTATTTTTAAATTTTAGAACATGCAGTATATTTAATAAAGCTTCCGTTTAGAAGTGGAGTCCGATTGTTCCCTTTCTAAGCACTTCGGTAAGATTGTGTTTTTTTCATCAATATTTCTTGTCCAACAGCAGTAACTTCATGTTTGTGAATCGTTCTTTATCATTGCAAACATGTATTATTGTATCAAAGTCAAGCCATCAATCAAGAAATTGGTTTGTAGTTGCCATATGTGATTTAGTGATCATCTTAATTTGCAATATAGAAATTATGACTACATAATTTTTGGCTATTTCTTCTAATATATTTATGTTATTATCAGTAATATTTTTATTATTTTTTTAATTCTTATGGTATCTGCACTTATGAATGGACTGTTGCTCTTTCCATAATGATAATATGATTTATTTTTAGTGGGATAGTTATTTTTTAAAAAATAGAATCTATTTTTTTTTAATTTTGAGACTCTAATGGTATTTAGAGTTCTAGTTCTTGAACCCATTTCATTAATGCTATTCACTTTAGAATTTAGTGCATTGCATTAGTATCATGTCTTCTAGTTTTTCCTCAATTATGTGATGCTTTAGTGTCTATTTCACAGTGAAACCTTCTACCATGCAAAAGTCTCCCTATAATCTTTCAATTAGGAGGGAGTTGTACCATAATTGCTCCCACCACTTAAGGAAATCTTCCATATACTTTTCATTGGATAAAAATTATATAATATTTGTGCCACCTTACAAACGTTTTTGGAGCAAAATTTAATGCAAAAAAGTTATTAAAATATTTACCTAGAGGAAGGTGTAGGATAAAAATTGTTATTTATGTCGTAACAGATCATTATAATACTAAACAAAATGTTATAATAATTATTATCTATACACTTTATTATTTATTATAATATAATATGAAGGTGCCGAAACCCACATGACAGCCGTTACAATAGTCCTCTGCGGGCACTGTTTGGTCAAGAAGACGATTGGCGAGAAAAGGTGTTACGCTAGGATCCGATACCACATGATGCAGTAGGAAGAAGGAAGAAACAAAATAAAAATATAATACAAATACATGGATCATCCTCAAGCCTATCTCCATAGAACGTGCAAGCTTTACTATGAGAGAATAAAATAAAATCAATACAAGAGGAACTCATCACTCAACATTTGTACAAGAGTCTTTCAAAAAAAATCTTAAAAACTCTCACAAAATTTATCTAAAACCTTTGTTGAAGTATTTCTATACCTCCAGGACGTCACTAGCTTCCCAACACAACTGACGGCTTATCAATCGGAGTTATATAGACTCCAGAAACTCTAAAAAACTGTTATACTAAGAACAAAGTCCCAATCAAGTCTAGAATCATTCGTGGCCGTTCGATCATAATTAGCTCGCATCAGAGCCATCCGATCGCGCACATCAAGGCCACTGTTCATCTGATCAAACTTGAAATCAACCTCAATCGTTCAATCGAGACTGGTTGTGATCTGGGCCGTCGGATTACGCAAAAAACATCCTGAACCGCACGTGGACCGCGTGTGGTCCCATGGCCAGTCCAGCGCCCCATGGTCCACGGTGGACCGCACAGGGGTGCTGGGTCGCCCGCGCGCGCTGGGCCGACCCATGTGCGCGCCCACACTGGGCCCGCTCTCCCATTGGGCAGCGCGCACTTGCGTGCGCTCGTCTCCACTGGGCCCCGCGATGCCACCACCGGCCTCCGTCTAGTGCACCGTGCCGTCCTTCTTTCGTACGTATCTTCACCGTTTAGACTCTGTTTGGACTATTCTTAGGCTCCTTAAACTCCGTTAGTCATCCTGGACCTCGCTGTAGGCTCAATGTGGACTGAATCTTGAGGCGTATTCATAACAATTTCACCTCGACTCAATATTCAGCCTCCACATATCTCTGAGAGCCTGTGATCCATCTCATATTGGGAATAGTGTCTC